>ONZH01009603.1:0-14160 GCA_900303285.1 Rhinella marina
TGAGTTCACTGTACTCAAATGGCCTCCACAGTCACCAGATCTCAATCCAATAGAGCATCTTTGGGATGTGGTGGAACGGGAGATTCGCATCATGGATGTGCAGCCGACAAATCTGCGGCGTGTGATGCCATCATGTCAATATGGACCAAAATCTCTGAGGAATGCTTCCAGCACCTTGTTGAATCTATGCCACGAAGAATTGAGGCAGTTCTGAAGGCAAAAGGGGGTCCAACCCGTTACTAGCATGGTGTACCTAATAAAGTGGCCGGTGAGTGTATGTTGTGCCATTCCTTTATTATTTCTACTAGAAGATATGAATGAATTGCAGTAAGGGTACAGAGGGGTGGTAACAAGTTGGGGGTGTGTACCTGCATAGACTCACTCTATCCAATCAGTGCTGCCATTGTCAGACTGTGCAGGGACACCCCCCCCCCCCAACTGGTTAACACCTCTCTATACCCTTACTGCAGACTGCTAGCAATTCATTCATAACGTCTAGTAAAAATAATAAAGGAACGGCACAACATAGAGCCATAAGAATAGATGCTCCAGAATTGTTATTACATGGGGAATGCATGAAGTTATTAAAACAGGTATGTCAGGTGTGGTGAAAGGTCCTCTTTAAAGGGATTATCCAAGTTATATAAAAAAATAAATGTACTCATTTCTCTAGTTCTGTTCTGGCCCTTTGTTGATATGCAGTTGCAGAGCTCTGGGGGCATGTAATAGCAATCTCTGAGGTTTTCCTCATGAATATTTGTGGGTGTTAACAAAGACTGCCTTCCCCTCCCCCTACTCTGCAAAGGGACTGAATAAAAGTGCTGCCCTTCCTGCAGTCTGATTGCTGGGATACTTATGTTGCATGTGCGGAACTACAAGTCCCAACTGTACAGTACAATGACATTGCTGATACACACAAGATCTTCCCTCTACCAGTTCTTGTGCAATGCTCAGCAGAAGAGTACAGAGGAGAGAACTCCTCCAGTCTTTGTCAGCTCTCTGTTTGCAGGGTTAGGAGGGAAAGAAGATCCTATGCACAGAATGTATCTCCTTAAAGGGGTTCTCCAGGAATTAAGAAAATTAAAAAAACTTACATATTACTTTATTATAAATATATTCCCAAATATCTTTCATTAGTTATAATGGCTTATTTTATCAGGGGAGCAATCACCAGGAGAAATAAGATGGCCACTGTCCTATTAGTAAACACAAAACCTAAAAGTCTTTTTTTGTATGCAGTCTCCATTACCACAGTCTGTCCTGTCCATCCTCTCTGTAATTCATGTCTCTATTAAGTCATGAACTCTATTCCTACACAGATTCAGCTGAAGATTTTAGCAGCTGTGTTCAGGCTCATAATCCATGACAAGCAGAGCAGAGAGGAGGATGAGGCAGCTCTTTACCTCACTGTTGTGAAGTAACTTGTCCTCCTATGTGATTAGGACAGGTTTTGTGTGTAATAATAGGACGGTGGCCATTTTATTTCTCCTAATGATTGCTTCACAGACAAAATGAGCCATTATAACTAATTAAAGGTATTTGGGAATATATTTATAATAAAGTAATATTTATGTATTTTCATTGTCTTAATTCCCGGAGAACCCCTTTAAGGTAGAACGGGTTAAACTTTGCTGAAAAATCCAGTGAGAGCTCCTGAGATCCAGTTTGTGGTTCCACATGGGGTGGTGTGACTACTAGGCGATTGAAAGCCCATTGGTCTTTGCCCAGGCTCTAAACTGGCCCTGGATTTGGCATACATGTGATACCTTCTCCCTAATGGTCAACTAATCAAATTGTTTTAAATAATTTGTTACAGTACATGTACATTTGTTAATGGAAAAGTTGAATTTTATATATTCCTGGAGGTTTATACAGAAAACAACTGCCATTGATTTTACCTGAAAAGTAGATATTCACAGTGATACGTACATGTAAAACAATCTATGCGCTGTAACATACAGGTCGTATGTTAAGACTGCTGGTTTCTAGCACAGAATAAAATGGCAGCACATCAGTCTTCAGAAAGCAGATCAATAGCTTAGCATTGTCAGTAGATTACTTTTCAGCTTATTGACATTATGGTTTATCTCTGCATTTTCTGCTACCTTCCAATTATGCATGATAGGTTTATTGCTATTGCATCTTCTCCCTAAAGCCTGCTTGGACAACTTGGTTGGAAGACATGTAAATAAGTAATGAGTTGGGAAGGTTTATTTTCCGAGCTTCTGTCATTTAATGGAACACAACAAGAAGGAAATACTGTATATTGCTAATGCGGACTACTAGGCTTCACAAATTATAACCCAAAGCTTCTGTATCTAGAAAGGTAGAATATGTCCCAATTAAGTCATCCATGGCATTTACAGACCGCATATAATGAATGTCTCTGGCTTTGAGAGTCGGTGGCAAACTGTCATTATGTTATTATGTAATGGTGCATCTCTTGGGTTTCTTTGTAGCTGTTTACTTCTCCGAGGGAAATTACTTTCTATGTGTTATTATACCTTTCACATTTGTTATTATTTAGGCTCTGTTAAAGGGGTTGTCAGGGAAAATTAAAAACTGGGGCAGCAGCAGTAAATGTCATTAAATAAAAAAAGTAATCCCCCTTTTCTCCCCTGCCACTCCCAGCATCACAATGTGGTCTGGATAGCATTTGTTTTCCTGGCTGCAGTGGTTGTCTCACAAAAAATATTCTACAGTTTTCGAACCAGCTCCTTGATCTGAATCATTTTGTAATTGCATGTAATTAAAAACCTAGCATAGCTACTGAGTTTTTCAATAAAATGCATCTGTATAGCATTACCTGCTGTTTGTTTTCTTTCTTATTTCTTTGACCTGCTCACTGAGTGGCCGCACATGCTCAGTTTCATCCTTCAACTGCCTCCTGAGCTGTGATAGGGAGAGCTGAGACACGCCCCCTTAGCTGTAGCAGAAAAGACACTCCCCTTGAGCTGTCAGCTTGATATAAATCTAGTAGAGCAATGAATGGGGAGATCTCTGGATCCATGTGAGGTACAGGGCTGGTTCTAGATTTGATAGAGATTGTATGATGTCTGATTTTCATTTTTTACATTAGTCATGGAATAACCCTGTTAAGGATACAGTAAGTTAACACATTTCAGATTTGTTGCAGATTTTTTTTGTTTCTTTTCTACAGCTTGTGCATAGTTTTTACAAATATGTGAAACGGTAGCAGAAGTGTCTGCAATAAATTTTTCACATTGCTTTTGATAGCAAAACTTTATCTGAAATGTTTTATATCCCCCTCCACAGATACATAAGAGGACCTGTCTCCATACCTGGCTTGTCTGTTTCAGTAACTACTTGCATTTCCCATGTAATAACAACTCTAGAGTATCTATTCATATGACTCTAAGTTGTGCCATTCCTTTATAATTCCTGCTGTAATTAAGAATGAATTGATAGCAGTTTGCTATAAAGATTCAGATGGGTGATACCAGTATGGGGCGTGTCCCTGCACACTAGTGTTGCCCGTGTCAGACGATGCAGGGACACACCCCAACTAGTATGACCCAGCTGGAATTTCATTGCAAACGGCTAGTAATTCATTTAAAGCTTCTAGCAGGAATAATAAAGGAATGACACAACACAGAGTCATGGGAAATGCAAGTAGTTGCTAAAATAGACATGTTTGGAGAGGTGAGAGGTGATCATTTGTTATGATCTGATTTGGTGCCTGATTAAGAGTACGGGTGCAGTCACATGGAGTAGCAGGCGCTGATGTGGCAGCAATGTGGCTGTTATATGTTTTTAAAGTGATTGTTAAGTGAGCACATGATTTTGCTTGGAAAAAGCTATTTCACCTTCAAAATCGTGCAGCCATTATAATTGATCACATGGTTTTGTGGGTAAAACAGATGTTTCTTGGCAACGTCATGCACCCAATTAACAATTAAATGAAAAACAATGACAGCGACATGCCACCATGGTTTTCCCCAGCATTGTAGCTGCATCAGTGCCAACCTGCTGTATGTGCGCTACTGCTTGAATGTTTTTTACCAAAACATGTCTGACAACTCTACGCTCAGTTCCAGCATCCAATAGTCTGTTAACCACAGATATGCTCAACTCTCTGAAGTGCAGCGTTTTCTCATGCTGGTTCCAGAGCTTCACATTCAATCATCCATACTTTCACAGTCTGTGAGATCACATACTTTTGGTAACCTTAAAGGGGTTGTCTCACCTCAGCAAATAGCATTTATGATGTAGAGAAAGTTAATATAAGGAATTTACTAATGTATTGTGATTGTCCATATTGCTTCTTTTGCTGCTGCTTACGACCACCCTCCAATCCAGTAGCGGTGGAGACCGTGTGAGTGCGCATAAGCCAGTTCTTTTTCCTATAGTGTGAAGCACAGCCACTGCTGGTGGATTACAGGGTGGTCGTAACCATGGAAGCAAGCAATGTATAATGTAATGGAGAAATGAATCCAGCCAGCAAAGGAGGCAATATGGATTCATATGAATATGAATTCATCTGGGCAGCAGAGTGTTGTTTAGACAGCACGATCTGCTGCCCGATCATTTCATTTGATGAATCAGCGTTTGCCTCGTTCATTGGGTGATCTGCAGTGCCTTTAGACAGGAAGATTATAGGGAATGAGTGTTTGTGATTTGGCTTGATATTTGGGCCATGTAAACATTCTGGGAGCTGCTAAATGCTTTGAGCCCTGAGGAAGCTGGATTTATGGGTCAGCAGTGTGAAAGAATCAATAATCATCTCTCCTCTGTTTTAGAGGAGACATAGGTATATATTAAGAAACTGCATTTAGTTCAAACTTGAAAAGCCAGTGTAAAGTTATTACAAAAACTCTCTCTTTGAAAAATATGTAAAATATGGAGCAATAATAGGCCACTCATAGAGATACATGGCTGTATATCCATTTGGTGTTAATTTGATGTGAAGGCATGTACTGTAGATGTATTTTTCTCCTCAAATCTAACATAAACAAAAATTGTAGCATTCTCCATCTGATGCCATATGTAGAGTAGTAATGTCTCTGTGTGGTGCTACACCCAATCTCCAGTGGCGACTTGGTTGCCCAGATAACAGTAGGCCAGATTTTACTGTACTGGCTGTGAATTATCTTATTGAGTATAGTGGAAGCTCTAGGACATTTTCAACATTTGCCCTCCTTATAACCTCTGGGGCATGTATCACTGCATTCACATTAGCCATTCAGCTACCTCAGAAAGTTTGGTGGCAGATCCTATTGGACCTGTATTGGCAAACAAAGAGCAAGAAATATGAAACAGCTAAACAGAATATCTTTATGAACCTATATAACCGTGATTTTTTTTTTATTTAAAGGGTTATTCTTATCTCAACAGCTATGGCACAAAATTTGTCATAAATGTCTGACTTCTGGAACCTGCACTTATCTCGAGAACAAGGGTCCCTAGATCTGCTCTGCATGCATGGCTCTCTCCATTTACTTCTGTGGTAGTTCTGAATATGTGGATATGCCATAAATGTTGAGATGACATGTTGTTTGGATGTATTATTGTCCTGAGGAAGGGGGCACTTCGCCCCTGAAACGCGTAGACAAATAAACCACTATTGTAACCAATAACTACGATTGATGACATACTTGGCAGCGTCCAAATAAGAGGTTCATCCGTCTTTTCCTTCAACATTTATAAATGTTAAGATTGTTATATACCGTTAAGTAGAAATGCTCCTTAAGTTACTGAATATTGGTTTGAGAGGTTTATGAATGCTGGACAAACACTACGGTATTTTATGTGAAAGCCTTGGAGCATTCGTTTTTAGGATTCATGGAAAACAATATCAGAATTTTTAATTAAGAAAAAAATAGTATTTTTGGGCCTTTCCAATTTGTGTGACATGAGTGCATGTGAAAGACAGATCTATTTTAGTGCACAGAATACCACCTATCTGAACATACAAATCTCTAGTAGAACATTGAATCTTACAGAGTATAAGTGACCGGTTTGTAGATACTTACGGTTTCTTTGAATTCTGCAATGTTGGAGACTCTGCATCGACATGAGATAATGAAAGATAATGCTGAGTGTGCAGACTTGTCTTGTTAAAATGATTCTCTGTGGAACCCTTAAATGTGCCTTAGCTTCATTTTCAAGCCTTCTGGTTTTATAGTCTTTAGGTGCATGGACTATAAAGCAGAGTTGCAGATTTTCTATATTTGAAAGTTGAGAAATGTTTCAGCTTTTCTTTTCTTTTTCTTTTTTTTTAATAAAAACAAGTAATATAGTAGTGCATACCTCCCAACTTTTTGGACAGTCAAAGAGGGATGTTTAGGGTTTATTGTTTGAAAGATCCATTTTTTCCTCATATCTATTCAATAGTTTTCTCTTGAGAAATATCGCAAAAATATTCTGAATATAGAAATTTCTTAAACCTCAACTGCATTAAATAATGAAATAATATGAAAGATGGGCTCTAATATACAGAAAGGAACCAGAAAAACACTTTCTGGGTTAATATTGTGGATGTAGTAATGTAAATCTATACCTCAGATCAAATCAGGGGCGGACACAGACAGCATAGGGCCCCTGTGCAAAATTTTCAACCTAACCTATGGTGTCCTAACATTACATACAGCAATCTAAAACATACAGGGTAAGGCTACTTTCACACCTGCAGCACTACTCAGGCATGCAGCGGTTTATGTCCTGCTAATTCTCATCATTTTTGCCAGATTGTGGCCGGATCTCTGCCAGACCCCATTATAGGTAATGGGACCGGTGGGCATTCTGCATCCAGCAGGCTGTTCTCTGCTGGACCAGCCTGCCAGAATCACTAACTCAGATGTGAAGGTAGCCTAATACAGTGCCACATACCTCTTACATCCAGTTAAGTCTCTTTTGATGTAGACATTCTCTTTCTTCATCTTCTCCTTTCAGACCAGACCGCCATGATGATTTCTTTCAGCCATCTCTTCTCTCTGCGGAGTTTGACAAATAGACATCTTAGTTTCCTACTTTTCTATTATACTCCCACCTTCTTCAACACCCCATCCTGCTACCCCCAATATTATGCCGCTGTGCTCCCCAAAACTATACTGCAGAAACAGCCCCCGTGCAAATACTACCACCTTCAGTAATTATTGGCACACAGTGCCCTAAAAAATAACTGCACACAGCAAATAGTGTCCCTGACACTAAAGTATAACCAGAATGTTCCCCAAAAATAACTGTGCTAAGCTGATACTGTGCCCCCCCCACCGTAATACTGCTCCCCAAAGTCCCACAAATAGAAATAATTAGTGCCTCCAGCCCCCAATGTCCCCATAGTGCCCTCATAATGTGTGCCAATGCCCCCTACTGTGTGCCCAAAACCCTCTTAGTGCCCCCAGTTCAGCCAAAGTCTGTATAGTGCCCCATAATGTGTGCTAGTATAATGTCCCTATACAATGACCCCAATAGTGCTCCCCCCCTTCTTTATAGTGCCCTCCATGTCTGCCAGTATATAAGATAGGGCCCCCATAGTGCTCCTCCCCCTCCATAGTGCCCTCATGTGTGCCAGTGTATAAGATAGGAGTCCCAGTAGATGCCCTGATAGTGCTACTTTCCCCTCCTTCTCCATAGTACCCCCCATGTGTGCCAGGATATATGATAGGGTCCCCATAGTGCTCCTCCTCCGCCATAGTGCCCCCAAGTGTGCCAGTATATATATAGGGGCCCCCATAGTGCTCCTCCATAGTGCCCCCCATGTGAGCCAGTATATATGATAGGGCCCCCATAGTGCTCCTCCTCCTTCATAGTGCCCCCCATGTGAGCCATTATATATGATAGGGCCCCCATAGTGCTGCTCCTCCTCCATAGTGCCCCCATGTGAGCCAGTATATATGATAGGGCCCCCATAGTGCTGCTCCTCCTCCATAGTGCCCCCCATGTGAGCCAGTATATATGATAGGATCTCCATACTGCCAGTATATATATATAGTGGGCCCCATAGTGACAGTATATATATATATAGTGCCTCCCATAGTGCTCCTCCTCCTCCTCCTCCATAGTGCCCCCACTGTGTGCCAGATATATACTGATATATGATATGATAGGGCCTCTATAGTGCTAGTATATATATAGTGCCCCCCATAATGCTCCTCCTCCATAGTGCCCGCAATGTGTGCCAGATTTATACTGATATATGATATGATAGGGCCCCTATAGTGCTAGTATATATATATATATATATAGTGCCCCCCATAGTGCTCCTCCATAGTGCCATCCATAGTGCTCCTCCATAGTGTCCCCACTGTGTGAAAGATAGTTCACTCAGCAAAGTGTAAATGAAAAAAAATAAACGCTCATACTTACCTCCTTGCCTCTTTCAGTGATGCGATGCATGCCTCTTCCAGCCTGTGTCCCGCGCTGTACGGCTCAGGCAGCGCGATGATGTCATCGCGCCGCCTGTGCCGGCCTCTGATAGGCTGCAGGCCTAGTGCCTACAGCCTATCAGAGTAACGGGGAAGGGAGACGCCTCTCCCTCCCCTGCGTCGCAGTGCTTCTATCTGTATCGCTGTCCACAATGGAAGCGCTCCTCTCTCCCTGCCACTGGTAAGAAAGGGCCCCCCTCTGGCCCTGGGCCCCTGTGCAGCCGAATTTTCCTTTTTAAAAAAAAAAAAATTAACCCCAGCGTGTTCTACAGTACCTGTGACGCACCATTGGGGGACATTACTGCTGAGGACAGTTATAGACTGTAGCAGTGCACGTGACTTCAGCTGTCTTCAAATTTGCAGGACAGGGACCAGAAGACTAGGGAAGAAAGCCAGGGAACTGGAATGGAACAGTGGGGAGCAGGTAGGAATATTTTTCCAGGGGTACAGCAAGCTGGGGTTGAAAGTTAAAAAAGTAGGATAACCCCTTAAAAGGAAAAGTCTATTTAAAAATAAAACATATCGGTTTGGTTTAGGCAGCATGTTACTGTTAGTTTTCTCATATAGCCATTTATGTCTTATTGATTTGTTAGGCCATACATACCAGATTAGTAGAGGCATGTGCCTTGAAACCCCCACAGATCCCAAAAACCAGAGTCTCAAGTTATCCATTGCTGTAGGAGATAGGTGCACAGTAGAGGGGCTTCACATAAAATCGGAAACTGTGGATGAGATGCCTAGGGGTGCGTCAGTGCATATAGATTAATGCAGCTACTATAAAATTCAATAGGTGCTGTAAAATTCACTGTACAGTAAGCTCACCCCTGTGGATGGTACCCCACCAGGAATAACATTATCAACAGTATCACCAGCTACAGTGGTATTTATTAGTGACTAGCAGAAAGACCCGGCTTCGCCTGGGTATATTTCATCTATTTAATTTAATGTTTCTGTGTGTCGTTGCAGAGAGAAAGTCAATGCAGCTGACAGAAGTTGATTTTTACCTTCATTTTTTCAATCCCCATTGGCTGCAGAGTGGGAGGGGGAATGACCTTCTTTTCAGGGTGGCCTGAATTATAGGTCAATGCCATGGTAATTTGAGGGAACACAGTGGGTAGCAGTGGAAGAAAACATTGCTTTGCACGGGTATATTTAATCTATTTCATTTAATGTTTGTGTGTGTGTCATTGCAGAGAGAAAGTCTCCTTCCCACTCATTCCTGTAGCTGACAGAAGTTGATTTTTACCTTCATTTTTTCAATCCCCATTGGCTGCGGAGGGGAGAGGGCGTGGCCTGACTGGGGGCGTGGTTTAGCGGGACCTTGGGGGGGTTGCTTTTAAGTCCTTTTAGTGGAAGAAAACATCTTTTATTACTACTGAACGGTAGTAGTCTAATATAAGTCTATTTCATCTAATGTTCCTGTGTGTTGTTGCAGAGAGAAACTCACCCTCCCACCCCTGCAGCTGACAGAAGTTTATTTTTACCTTCATTTTTTCAATCCCCATTGGCTGCGGAGGGGGAAGGGGTCGTGGCCTGACAGAGTCGGGGTGTGGCTTAGTGAAACCTGGAGCAGGTGTTGTAAGTCCTTCTTTTGAGAGTGGTGTGAATCACAGGTGGGTGCCATGGTAATTTATGAGGACACGCAATGCGTAGCAGTGGAAGATTTACTACTGAACGGTCATAGTCTAAAATTAGTCTAAAACATAAGTTATATTTATGGTAACCGGAATACCCCTTTAACAGTATCATCCACAGCGCTCTGCCCCTTTAAAGCATTGAATAGAAATGACTGGATTGTTACCTGAGATCCTCAGCTGGCTGCTAATTACCTGGCTGTGTTGTTATGGAAACCTGCCCTCCCTGTGTGTGTCTGTGCAGAGAATGGCAGTTGGGGTTTAAAACCAATGCTGTCAGGCTAATGTTGGCTAATGCAGATCATATTTTGGGAATATCTCGGGAACGTTATGTCCTAGAGAGATGAGACCTGGTGTAAAACCTTCCCGGGCACCTGATGTACCTGTGTGGCGAATTTGGTGAAAATCGGTCCAGTAGTTTGGTTGCGCATAGAGAACAGACAGACAGACGGACAGACAAACAGACAGACAGAAACTCATTTTTATAATATTAAGAGATAAATGAATAGCATTCCCGAAAAACACATCATCCAAGCTATTTCTCTGCACTTATGCCTAAGGCAGGAAAATTATATTGTAAGGGTGGGTTCACAACTGTGGTACTGTATTCTGGTAGTCTGGCTGAGGAGTAGACTACTGGAATTACCATATCTGGCATGCAGCAGTTTTTTTCTGGTAGTCTTGTTAGAATACAGATTCCATTATAGTGAATAGGGATCCAAAGGACCTCAACGGTGTCCAGCTGTGCTGGATATGGTAATTTTGGTAGCCTGCTTCTCTGCAGGAACAGAAAACTAAAGTGTAGTACTGCGGATGTGAACCTAGCCTAAGCTCCACTCATCAAATCATGAATGGAAGATACTGCAGATGCCTTCTCATCTATCTAGCTTGAGATTATATCTGAAGCAAGGTTGCCAAGTGTCCAGAAATTTCTGGGCAGTCAATAAAAATAGGTGACTTTTCTCATGTGTCCGTGATAAAAATAGACGTGTCTGTGATTTTTTTTTTAGGCTGGCGGTACTTGACTAGATTATTTTGGTTGTAATTCTCATCATTTTACAGCTCAGTGTAAACGCTGGCAATGAGTTCTTATCAGTATATTGAGCTATAGACACGTATTCCTTATAAACTTTATCATTAGTTATGATTTTCCAAAACTGTCCATAAAAAACATTTGCTGTCCGTGATTTTTGGATAAGTTACATAGTAACATAGTAGTAACATAGTTTATAAGGCCAAAAAAAGACATCTGTCCATCGAGTTCGGCCTGTTATCCTACAAGTTGATCCAGAGGAAGGCAAAAAAACCCTGTGAGGTAGAAGCCAATTTTACCCCACTTTAGGGGAAAAAATTCCTTCCCAACTCCAATCAGGCAATCAGAATAACTCACTGGATCAAGTTGTCCAAAAAAAGGAAAAATTCTGGTTGGCAACCCTGATCTGAAGCTAGATACAATATGTTGTTTTTAGAAAACATATGTTTTAAAGAGGGCTCACAGCAAGGTACAAGTATTAGGCTTGGACAATGCAGGCAAAATGCAAGCAACAGTGTTTGCCCATCTCAATACGTGCCATACACAGAAATCATTCATTCAAATGCAATTTTAATACGCAGTCATGCCTCTCGACAGCACACCATGTGGCTAGGCATGGTGCTACAAGTAGCGTCTATAGTGTATTTGCTTGTTTTATGTTGCAAATCAGACACAAGATTGTAGTTATATTTAATAATGCTATTTTGGTTCTCAATAAGTGTAACTGGGAAGTTTTGGAGACAACAAATATAATCTATAGGGAATATGACAAAATAATCTAATTAACATAGGCAAAAAGGTGCAAAATACATACAACTGTAGAGACATGAAAGATGACAGATCATTTGCTAGGACTGTCACAGTTAGTACACACGATTGACTTAATATGTTCTTCCAGATCAGTAGCTCAGAAGCTTGCTAAAAATCTGCTGTATTTTGTCAACTGGCAACTACAGTTAGTGAGATGTGACTAGAGGCAGTATTCGGTCTGTGCTGTGTAATTGGACAATAAATTGAGTTGAAGAATATTACACCAAAAAAAAAGTAAATAAAATCAAGCAGGCCAGCAGCATATCACAGTATTTATGCTTTTTGGTCTATTAACATTTCTACTAAGAACATCCAAGAAAAATAATTTGTCAGTTCTGGCTCAGTTTGCGGTTACAAAAAAAGGCAGTTTGACTGCACATATCACAGTGGATCAGATGAAGGGTATGAAAGATGGGGCTTGTGTAAATGTGGATTATATCATCCCTTGTGCTTTTATCTGCTATTCAAACAATCCAAGCATGCTCTACTAGGTTATCATGCCTAGTGTTACTTGTATTCAAAAGTAGGGACAGCTCTCCTTTGCAGGTAAATAAGTTATGGTCATCTTTGGGGTCAATTTTCTTATTATTCCTTTAGTTTCTAATTATTTGCAGCTAAAAAATAATTTCAGATGTCCTTTTATAAACATTTTCAACAGTTTTTCTTCTTGCAGTGCATTTTCTCTGAACGCCTGACATCTCGTAAACAATCAATATAGCTAAACTAATCAGTTTGATAGAAAATAGCTATAATGAGTGTTTATAAGTAGAGATGAGCGAGCACTAAAATGCTCGGGTGCTCGTTATTCGAGTCGAATTTTTCCTGATGCTCGGGTGCTAGTTTCGAATAACGAACCCCATTGAAGTCAATGGGAGACTCAAGCATTTTTTGCAGGGGACCAAGGCTCTGCCTAGGGAAGGCTGGGTGAAAAACTGGAAACCTCAGAAAATGATGGAAACACCACGGAAATGGACAGGAAACAGCGGGGGCAGCATGCATGGATGCCTCTGAGGCTGCCTAATCGTACCATTACCCCAGATTCTGGCCAACAGCCTTGGGGTGACCCTCAAGACAATTGTGCTGACCCAGACCAAGATGGGCAAGGCACATGCGCTGGCACATGTTAGGAAAGCACCCAACTAGGTGCAACGAAGGTCCATAGCCGCCTGCGGGTGACACCACTGCCCATGCTGGCACTGCTGTCCTATTCCCTACCCCACGACGCAGGCATAAGCCTGACACAGCGTGGTGGTGACACCAACAAGTGACCAAGTTAGATTGAGGTAGCAGGTGAACCACCCAAAAATTTACCCTGACACAGCATGGCGGTGAACCCAGAGTGACCAAGTGAGACTGAGGTAGCAGGTGAAGCACTTAAAATTTTACCATGACACGGAGAGTGTTAGGGCCTGAATTTAGATGTTGGTTAGGCAGGAATCACCCACAAAGAACCCAACAGCCCTTCTAAGGGCTACAAGCACCTTTTTTTTTGGTCTCCTCCTGGCTGCTGCATGAGATTAGGGATAGAGCTGCTGTCTGTCAGGGAGAGTGTTAGGGCCTGAATTTAGATGTTGGTTAGGCAGGAATCACCCACAAAGAACCCAACAGCCCTTCTAAGGGCTACAAGCACATTTTTTTTTTGGTCTCCTCCTGGCTGCTGGCTGGGACTTGTAGTGCAGCGACCGCCATCTTGGCTGCACACTGTTAGGGCGTGAAATTAGAATGTGGTTAGGCAGGAATCCTCCACAAAGAACCCAACGCTCCTTCTAAGGGCTACAACGCCATTTTTTTTTTTGGCCTCCTCCTGGCTGCTGGCTGGGACTTGTAGTGCAGCGACCGTCATCTTGGCTGCACACTGTTAGTGCGTGAAATTAGAATGTGGTTAGGCAGGAATCATCCACAAAGAACCCAACGCTCCTTCTAAGGGCTACAATGACCTTTTTTTTTGCCTCCTCCTGGCTGCTGGCTGGGACTTGTAGTGCAGCGACCGCCATTTGGCTGCACACTGTTAGGGCGTGAAATTAGAATCTGGTTAGGCAGGAATCATCCACAAAGAAGCCAACGCTCCTTCTAAGGGCTACAACGACATTTTTTTTTTGTCCTCCTCTCGGCTGCTGGCTGGGACTTGTAGTGCAGCTACCGCCATCTTGGCTGCACACTGTGCACAGCGACTGGTGGCAGAAAGGGGACAGCACATGGTCCACACAGACCCCAATGAAATTGCCCAAAGTCCTCTCAGTACTCATTTTTGCTGCTGTTGTACCTTGGCTTGCTGGGATCTGTAGTGCAGTCTTTG
>ONZH01009604.1:0-41204 GCA_900303285.1 Rhinella marina
TCAAGTGTGAAAGTAGCCTTAGTTAGTTTATACCAGTTGATAAATCTAACTCAATAATATTGTACCTTTATTACATAAATAACAACCCAAATTTATGGAAGATTTGTAAAAATTTGCTAGCCTTGATGCCGCAGACAGGCCCAAATAATTTGTGCAAAGCGTAGCATTAACACCAGAAATATTTTCTATAACTATGGCATTATTGTACTTTGTGTGTGCAGAGTGCTGTTGCATTGTGTTTTTTCTACATAATAGAAACCACCCATAAATGACCCCCCATTTTAAAAACAACAGCCCCAAAATTATTCTAAACTGATTTTTGAAGCATTATTTACCCTTCAAGTGTTCCACAGGAATTAAAGCAAAATGGAGTGGAACATTTAAAAGTTCATTTTTTTGTGCAGGTTTTTTAATCTCCTTTTTTCCTGTAACAGCAAGGGTTAAATTCAAAGCATTTTTCAAAGTGAAAAGCGTGGCAGGGGGGAGAAGCTGATAACAGGAGAACTAGACTGTCACGGGAGGCCGGCGGCGCGCTCCCCGCTTGCAGCGCTGCCGGACCTCCGTATCCACGGAGCGAGGACGCGACAGGCGTCCTCGTCTCCATAGGAACGAGAGGCGGGGAACGTCGGGCGGGCTTCCGGATGCTGTGTGCCCGGCGTCCCCGCCCCCCTAGACACGAGCAGTGGGTGGTGCTGAGCGCTGGCCCGGCAAGCCAGCGCTCAGAATTATTGTATATTTTATGTACTGGGTCATGTGGCGCTGGCCACGCCACATGACCAGACTGTTAGCATAATTGAGCGCTGGTCACGTTTGGCCAGCACTCATTATGCAAATGAGGTCATGTGACGCTGGCCCCGTCACATGATCCATTGGAGGGCTTTTTAAAGCAGGCTAGCTGCCCTCTCAAATTGCCTGTGATTAGTCTCCTTTGATCAGTGCTCGTGCGACCTTTTGGATTAGCTTGGATTTTTGAACTTGGATTTTGGACTTGACCTCTCTCTCGTTTCACCCTCTGGCATTGACGTTACCTCCTGTGTTTGACCCGGCTTGTTGACCTTCCACCTGTGTGTTTGTTCTGTCTGTGTTTGTCCGTCCCTTTGTTCCCTTTCCCTTCCTGCGCACTTATCCAGTGTAGGGTCCGCCTTCGTGGTTGTCCGCGGCCGCCTAGGGCCGACTGAGGCAAGTAGGCAGGGAAAGACGGTGGGGTGCAGTACAGGGCTCACCTACCCTTGTCTCCCCCACGTGACAGAATCACAGGCCTTATCTCATGGAGCAGTTGCGGGCCCTCACGGACCAGGTGCAAGGAATGGCTCAAGCTATCCAGGATCTGGCCGAGAGGCTCCAACAGCAGGAGCAGCTTCAATCCGCTCCAGTAATGGTTCCCTCCACATCTAACCCTATCGTGGAGCCCCATGTTAAGCTACCGGATCGGTTTTCGGGAGACCGGAAGACCTTCCGCTCCTTTAAGGAAAGTATAAAATTGTATTTCCGCCTACGCCCCCACTCCTCGGGTTCCGAGCAGCAGCGGGTGGGAATAATTATTTCCTTGCTGCAGGGTGATCCGCAGGAGTGGGCCTTTTCGTTACCCCCTGACTCCCCAAGTTTGCTGACTGTGGACGCGTTTTTTCTGGCCTTAGGCCTATTGTATGAGGAGCCTGACTTGACTGCGGTGGCTGAGTCTCAACTCAGGGGCATTCGGCAGGGTAACCGTCCAGTAGAGGACTATTGCGCGGAGTTTAGGAAGTGGTGCGTCTCTTCTGGATGGAATGACCCAGCCTTAAGAAGTCAATTCCGGGTGGGGCTGTCTGACCAACTAAAGGACCTGCTGGTATGTTATCCCACTCCTGACTCCTTAGAGGCGACTATGACCTTGGCCATTAAACTAGACCGACGGGTGAGAGAGAGGCTGAAAGAACGTTCTAGTCTTCCTCAGGTGGCCGTTTTTCCTGAGATTCCTTTTCCGAGTCCATCGCCTGCCAGAATTCCAGAGGAACCCATGCAGTTAGGGGGGACCATAAGGGACCAAAGACGCCGAAAGGGAGCCTGTTTTTACTGCGGCGAGATGAACCACTGGCTCCAGCAGTGTCCCAAACTTCCACCTTCTAGGAGATCTCCGGTGGGAAGCAAGGTAACTCCGACGGTGGTAAGAAGGAAAATTTTGCTTCCTATTTCTGTTACCTATGGTCAAATTAAGGGGGAGGGTCAAGCATTTGTTGATTCAGGTTCTGCCGTTAGTTTTATTAATTTTGATTTCGTACAAACTGTTGGTATTCCGCTAGTTCCTCTAAGGGAGGTAATTCAAATCATTGCCTTAGATTCCACCCCATTGAAGAATGGGCGAGTGGAATTTTGTACTCCCGAGGTGTCCCTAACGGTGGGGATTGCCCATACTGAGACCTGTTCCTTCCTTGTCCTAAGGGATTTACCTGCTGACCTCGTCTTAGGTCTGCCATGGTTACAGGACCACAACCCCGTGATCAACTGGCCTGCAGGTGAATTAGAGAAATGGGGAGGTGATTGTTCCAAATGTTGCAAATCAATTTGCAGTTGGGAGGTACTACTGAGTCTCTGATCCTGCCTGGATATATCAGAGATTTTCAGGACGTATTCTCCATGTCCGAGGCTGAGTTCCTCCCTCCTCACAGGCATTATGATTGTGCTATTGATATTATTGAGGGTTCCAAGTATCCTAAGGGCCGTATTTACAATCTCTCCACTCCTGAGCGGCAATCCATGAGGGATTATCTTAAGGAGAGTCTGGCCAAGGGTCATATCCGGCCTTCAGTTTCCCCCATGGGGGCCGGATTTTTCTTTGTGGGTAAGAAGGATGGAGGATTGAGGCCCTGTATTGATTACAGGGAACTTAACAAGGTCACGGTCAAGAACAGGTATCCGCTGCCCCTTATCCCAGATTTACTAAACCAGATTCAAGGCGCCTGCTGGTTCTCTAAACTGGATTTAAAGGGAGCTTATAACCTGATTAGAATCAGGAGGGGGATGAATGGAAGACGGCCTTCAATACCCCTGAGGGTCACTATGAGTATTTAGTAATGCCCTTTGGGCTAAGCAATGCACCCGCTGTGTTCCAGAATTTTGTCAATGACATTTTTAGACCTTTTATTGGGAGGTTCATGATTGTCTACATTGATGACATCCTTATTTTTTCTGCGGATTGGGAATCTCACGTTTCTCATACCAGACAAGTGTTAGAGGTGTTACGTGAGAATAAACTATTTGTCAAAGGGGAGAAGTGTATCTTTGGCGTTCAGGAGGTGGCCTTTTTAGGATACATTTTGACCCCTTGCTCTTGCAAAATGGACCCAGTTAAGGTGCAGGCCATCCTCGATTGGGTGCGACCTTCCTCCCTTAAGGCGCTCCAACGATTTTTAGGGTTTGCGAACTTCTATCGCAAATTTATTAAAAATTTCTCGTTGGTGGTCAAACCAATTACAGATCTGACTCGCAAGGGAGCGGATCTAGTTAATTGGCCCTCTGCAGCTATTGAAGCCTTTGAGAAGCTAAAACAATGTTTTACTAATGCCCCTGTGTTAATCCAGCCTGACCAGAATGAGCCCCTTTATAGTTGAGGTGGATGCATCTGAGGATGGGGTAGGGGCAGTGTTGTCCCAGGGATCCTCCACCCTAACTAACCTTAAGCCATGTGCTTTTTTTTCCCGCAAGTTTTCGTCTGCTGAGAGGAACTACGATATCGGAATGGGGAGTTATTGGCCATTAAGTGGGCATTTGAGGAATGGCGTCACTTCCTGGAGGGGGCATTACATCGCATTGTGGTCCTCACGGATCATAAAAACCTTATGTTTCTAGAGTCTGCTAAGCGTTTGAATCCCAGACAGGCGAGGTGGGCTTTGTTTTTTACTCGTTTTGATTTTTGTGTTACCTTTAGACCAGGAAGCAAGAACATTAAGGCTGACGCTCTATCCCGGAGTTTTCAGGCATATCAGCCTCCTGACGTCCTTCCTGAGCCCATCTTGCCGGCTGACATCATCGTAGCCGCTACCTCGTCTGATCTGGCATCTGAGATCTCGACAGCACAACATCTCGCTCCCACTGGTACCCCCAATGACAAATTGTTTGTGCCGGCTCATTTGCGTTTGCGACTGCTGGGTGAGTGCCATAACTCTGTATTATGTGGACATCCTGGGATCAATGCCACCAGGGAGTTAGTCTCTAGGCAGTATTGGTGGCCATCCATGTCCAGGGATGTTCAGGCTTTCGTAACTGCATGTAATACTTGCGCCAGGTCCAAGAATCCCAAGACACGACCTATGGGCGAGCTACGTCCATTACCCATACCTAGCAGACCATGGTCGCATTTGTCCATGGACTTTATCACGGATTTGCCTTGTTCTGAGGGTAAAACTGTGATTTTGGTTGTGGTTGACAGATTTAGCAAGATGTGTCATTTTATTCCGTTGGGTAAGTTACCTTCTGCTAAGGTTTTGGCGTCCGTTTTTTTAGACCACATAGTTAAACTGCATGGTATTCCTGAGAATATTGTTTCGGACAGGGGGGTGCAGTTTGTGTCTAAATTCTGGAGAGCTTTCTGTAAGAGGATTGAAGTATCTTTGTCTTTTTCGTCGGCCCTTTCATCCGGAGACCAATGGGCAAACTGAACGTCTTAATCAGTCCGTGGAGCAGTATCTCAGATGTTATGTTGCAGATAACCAGCATATGTGGGCCAGATTCCTGTCTCTGGCCGAGTTCGCGATTAATAACCGTGTGAATTCGTCTTCTGGGGTATCGCCGTTTTTCTGCAACATGGGATTTCATCCGCGCTTTGGCTCCTTTTCTCCAGCTGTTTCGGCGGTCCCAGAGGCCAATGCTCTCTCTCAGGAACTGTGCACAGTTTGGGCACAGGTTCAGTCGAACCTGGAAAAAGCCCAAAGAATTCAAAAAACTAAGGCCGATAAGAAACGTTCTAAGGGTGTGAATTTCAAGGTGGGGGGACATGGTATGGTTGTCAACTAAAAATCTACGCTGAAGTACCATCCTATAAGTTTGCGCCTCGCTTTATTGGTCCATACAGGATCACCAAGGTGATCAATCCGTGTCGTTTGAATTGTGTTTACCTGACTCCCTTCGTGTTCACAATGTTTTTCCATATGTCTTTGCTCAAACACTAATGTTGCTTCCGCTGGTCCAGAGGAACTGTCTCCGCCTCCGGTCGAGGTGGAGGACAAGTGGAGCACGAGATTCATAGAATCATTGACGTTAGGAGGTCCGGAATTCCTTCCAGTACCTGGTACATTGGAAGGGATTCGGGCCAGAGGACAGGTCTTGGGTGCCGTTGACCAGGAATGCATGCGGATTCGCTCATCCGGAAATTCTACCTACAGCATCCTGATAAACCTGCTCCCGCTGGTAAGGGTCCGGAGGCCCCTCGTGAAGGGGGGGTTACTGTCACGGGAGGCCGGCGGCGCGCTCCCCGCTTGCAGCGCGCCGGACCTCCGTATCCACGGAGCGAGGACGCGACAGGCGTCCTCGTCTCCATAGGAACGAGAGGCGGGGAACGTCGGGCGGGCTTCCGGATGCTGTGTGCCCGGCGTCCCCGCCCCCCTAGACACGAGCAGTGGGTGGTGCTGAGCGCTGGCCCGGCAAGCCAGCGCTCAGAGTTATTGTATATTTAATGTACTGGGTCATGTGGCGCTGGCCACGCCACATGACCAGACTGTTAGCATAATTGAGCGCTGGTCACGTTTGGCCAGCACTCATTATGCAAATGAGGTCATGTGACGCTGGCCCGTCACATGATCCATTGGAGGGCTTTTTAAAGCAGGCTAGCTGCCCTCTTCAAATTGCCTGTGATTAGTCTCTTTGATCAGTGCTCGTGCGACCTTTTGGATTAGCTTGGATTTTTGAACTTGGATTTTGGACTTGACCTCTCTCTCGTTTCACCCTCTGGCATTGACGTTACCTCCTGTGTTTGACCCGGCTTGTTGACCTTCCACCTGTGTGTTTGTTCTGTCTGTGTTTGTCCGTCCCTTTGTTCCCTTTCCCTTCCTGCGCACTTATCCAGTGTAGGGTCCGCCTTCGTGGTTGTCCGCGGCCGCCTAGGGCCGACTGAGGCAAGTAGGCAGGGAAAGACGGTGGGGTGCAGTACAGGGCTCACCTACCCTTGTCTCCCCCACGTGACATAGACATTTTTCACTGCTAAAACACATTTACAAAATTTCTTGTGGTGGCTTGTACTATTGATTTAAGTAAAGCTAGGGTTTGGGTTAAGTAAAGTTAAAGGGGTTGTGCAGTTCTGTAAAACTGATGATCTATCCTCTGGATAGATCATCAGCATCTGATCGGCGGCGGTCTGACACCCGGTACCCCCGCTGATCAGCTGTTTGAGAAGGCAGCAGCGCTGCAGGAGCGCCGCGGCCTTCTCTGTGTTTACCGCAGGCCCAGTGACGTCACGACTAGTATCACTGGCCTGGGCGGGGCTAAGCTCCATTCGGACCGCCGCCAATTAGATGCTGATGATCTATCCAGAGGATAGATCATCAGTTTTACAGAACTGCAGAACCCATTAAGTCTGCTGTGTTTTCCCTTTGCTGGAAGAAAAGTCTCGATAAACGCAGGTACTGTATGTTGCTGCAAAAACTGCATGTATTTTTTTGCAGCGTCTTCAGTATTATATTTCTCTTGACCATGACTCGACTTGAGAATTCATCCCTGAGTTTCACAAATAGAATGATGATGTCTACAAGTAGGGTATCCTCACTTGCATGCATTTTTTGATGTTCGATGACACTACCTTAAATACATAAACTTTTAGAGGACCCTCCAGGTCGTTCCTCCAGGTTGTTCACATATCAGTTATTTGATCAGTTATTTCCATCAGTTATTGTGAGCCAAAACCAGGAGTGGACACTAAACAGAGATCAGATATAATGAAAAGATCTGCACCTGTTTGGTGTTTTTGACCTGGTTTTGGCTCACAATAACTGATGAAAATAACTGATCAAATACTGATATGTGAACAACCCCTTACATGTAACCTGTGCCAATACATACAGTAGAGTCAGCTAGTCTAGATCGTCATTCTCAAACTGATAACATGCGAACTAACATATCATTGAGTCACACTAGATGTCAATTCATTGTACATGCTGCAGATTCCATTGCTTTGTCAGGGAAGACAATAAGCCAGTCACACAAATTGATCACATAATCATATATGGAAACAGTAATATCACAAAAAAAAACACAACTTTTTTTAATGGTTGTAAAAGTCTATTAGACCACTTTCCACTATAAAGGTATGTTCACACCTTGCAGAAACTCTACGGATTTTCTGTTGTGGTATTGCATGCTGAAAATCCACAGTGTTTTATAGTATCAGAAACGTGAATGAGTTTATGCCGTCCAAATCTACATCTATTAATATTAGAAGGGTCTTCACCAGCATTCAAGTTGAAGCAGATAATACGGGGGATAGGGCGGTGTTGGCACTGGATGCTGCCAAAGCGTTTGATAGTGTGGAGTGGAGGTTTCTTTGGTACACGCTGCAATCCATGGGTTTCGGCCAACGATTTATCAAATAAGTACACATCTTATATTCAGATCCTAGGGCATGTATTAGCGTAAATGGAGGAGTGTCTTCTTCCTTTAATTTAGAGAGGGGTACAAGGCAAGGATGCCCACTCTCTCCCTTGCTGTTCGCCATAGTGATTGAACCACTGGCAGCAGCGGTTTGGAATTCCTCGACCATACGAGGTTTTCAGTATGGCCCAGTCCAGAACAAAGTCGCTATGTACGCAGATGACACTCTGCTATTTCTGGGGGACACTTCGACATCATTGTCAGAAGCCATGTCTTTATTAGGCAGGTTTGGAGATATGTCAGGGTTAAGGATTAATTGGCATAAATCAGCCTTGATGTTTCTGGATGGTCAAACTACTTCAAATACTGCAGTGATGAATGGCATTCCGAGTGTGAATGAAATCAAATACCTGGGGATATATATCTCGCCAAAACTGTCAGATTTTGAGAACCTAAATCTCCTGCCTCTGATGGATAGATTCAGACAGAAAGTTAAGGTGTGGTGCAAGTTATTCTTATCGGTGGTAGGTAGAGTGAACCTACTAAAAATGGTATTCATGCCCCAACTCTTGTATATTCTCCACAATGCCCCGGTATGGATCGCGCTAGATAGGTTTCACCGGATAAACTCTATCTTCAGGGAATTGACTTGGAAAAAGTGTCGTCCGAGAATTAAGCTTGAGACACTACAATATTCTAAAACAGCGGGAGGACTATCGTTGCCAAACCCATGGATTTACTATCTGGCGGCTCAGTGTCAACATTTTAGAGGGTGGGGGGAAAAAGGGAATTCAGATATGACTAGACACATTTTAGAACACAAAATGTGGGGAAAAGGGATCATGTGGATACTAGAGGGAGCTGGGATACCCTTAGTGGATAATAGACCACCGCTAGTGAGACTCATGAGGAAAACATGGGAGAAGATGAAACAACTGAGAGGAATTGTAGGAATTACAGAATTTACTCCTTTATGGAAAAACCGCATACTTCCTGAATTCTGGTCTCTGCGGGGATTTCGTGACTGGGAGAGGAAAGGAATTAATTGCCTAGGCAATCTCCTAGATGAAGGGGAATTCTGCACATTTACTAAAATTCAGGAACTATATGGGATACCAAAAGACCGTTTTTTCCAATACTTACAGATTAGACGTGCTTTTTCATCCACATGTAGAGGTGGCTCCGCAAAAATATCTAAGTATGGGGCTCTTAAGTTGGTATTATCCAGAGGAGGTACAAAAGGGGTTATATCCTTCATATATCAAATGTTGTTGGATAAATTCTTAGAATCGCATCCATTGGTTAGAATGAAAGTGTGAGAAAAGGATTTGGGGGAAATTACAAAGGAACAGTGGGAAGACATCTTGGAAGCAGTCCCGAAGTCCTCGCTGAGTGAACAAGGGAAATTGTCACAGCTATTCATCATTCACAGGGTGTACAAAACGCCAGTGTTTTTACACCGCATAGGGGTCAGAATGGACGCAAAATGTCCAAGATGTCAAGTTGAACCAGCAGACTTATTACATATGCTTTGGAATTGTCCAGAATTAGATACATTTTGGAGTGCGGTACTAATTAAGATAGGGAGAGCTTTTTCGATTAGACTGTCTAGAGAGCCTAAAGTTTGTATTTTAGGATACATGGCTGAGCTTAGTGTAGATGAGTTTGATAGAACAGCAATTGGGAGACTACTTTATGTGGCCAGGAAGTTAATAGCACGTCACTGGATACAGGCGTGTCCGCCTACCATTCAGGTATTCAGAACCAAAGTCAATAATATGTGAAAAAGCGGTATTTTTGAAAAGGGTGTGTCCTCTCAAGTTTGATAAAGTGTGGGGTAAATGGCTATCCACAGATTCTACTGCTGGGTAGACGTACACAGGGGGGTCATCGCAGAGGTGTATTGGGAAAAGGGAAAGGGAGAGGGAGGGTGATTGTTTTCTGGGGGGGGTGGTTTAGGGAGCATTGTTAATGCTTATAGTTCGATTATTATTATATGTGATTCATTCTTGTATGTTTCTGGAATGTATAGCTTTGTTAAAATCAATAAAAATTATCTGATTAAAAAAGAAACGTGAATGAGATTTTAGCAATCCTTATCCACATGTAGCAGAAATCGACCTGTGGTGCAGATTTTAAATATGCAGCACAGAAATTTATGCTGTGAATTTTCCTCACACCCTTTGCAGTAAATCAGCAGAATTTCTGAATGGAGCAACAGTTTGTTTAGAAACATGGGGAAGGGGGGGGGGGGGGTCAAAGGAATACAAGATCTCCATTCTTGTGATCAATGGGGTCCCAGCTGTATCCCCCATGCTATAGATATAGGATAACCTGTAACAACTGGAATATCCCTTTAAGCACATCTTTTCAAGGTAAAAGGTTATCCTCTAGGTATGAGAAATACTAATTCTGGGGGGGCGTGGCCTGCAGCTCATGGAGTGAAGACGGCGGACACGTTAGCTCCCGTAAAATCCTGAAGACATCCTGCCTATAACCTCCTGCAACTCCCTAACACCCTTCAGGATACCCTCCGGAGGGCCTCTGGACCAGAACTGAGGGGTGAGAAGGTACCTTTGAGTGGCGGACCTGCGGTGCGGCCGGAGGTACGGAGCGGCGCGGCGCTGCAGACACAGACGGCGGCCATCTTGGGAAGAGCAGCGGAGCGCGTGTGCACTGGCCCGGCGCTCCTGCAGCAGTGGGCTGACATCAAACCCTCGCTGGAGTCATCCTGGTGGTAGTTCTAAGGCGGGTGGTAGCTTCGGTGGTGCGGTAGGGGCGGTAAGAGCGGACTGCTGGGAGTACAGGCAGTGTCTGAGGAGCCATCTTGGCCACGTGTACAGAGCGGTGGGCCTCAGGAGTCCGGACCCAGAGGGGTTTTTTTTACAATTGCTCAGGTCAGGGGTCTAGTTGAGCCACAAGGAGTGGTGAAGAAGCACTAGTCCGGAATATATTGATACGATATATGAAGACGAGTTTGGGTCCGCAGAAGGTGATATACCATAGCAGCTGGACAATCCTTTTCTGTGTTCAGAATACTCATATTTGAGCACTAGTTCCTGAAGTCTTACATATATCACTGAAAGAATACACACTGGTTAGTGTCCTCCATATACAGTGGTCTTAAAGGGTGCTGTCTTGGTCCACAACTATCTATGGGCCGGAAAACCATAACAAGTGCTACGCCTGGGTCCTCCAAAACTTTGATTGATAACATGAGTCAGACAGAATCTGACCCTGAACAGGGTGCAACTGTAAATACTGAGCCGCTAGTCGACAAAATAATGTCCGCCATAGCAACATGTCAGGCAGCACTTACTGCAAAAATTGACCACCTACAAATTGATATTAACTGTCTCCGACATGATATTGATAAAATGAGAGACCGCACGCAAGAAGTGGAAAGGCGAGTGAGTGATGTGGAGGATTCGGTGTCCGCAACTGCAGAAAATACCAGAACCTTGCAGCAACAAGTCAAAAATCTCCAGGCCAGAGTGGAGGATGCGGAAAATCGTAATAGACGAAATAATATAAGAATTCTAGGCCTGCCTGAAAGACTGGAGGGCTCAAATCCGGAAACGTATGCGGAGCAGCTAATACGCTCTCTTCTAGACCCGATAGATTTATCGGCCACTTTCGTTGTTGAGAGGGCACACAGGATTCCTACGAGGCATCTCCCTCCAGGTTCGCCGCCAAGGCCTTTCATTATGAAACTCCTGAATTACAGGGACAGAGACGCGATTCTTGCAGCAGCTAGGAGGAAGAAAGATATACAGCTTGAGAACGCAAAAATCTCTTTTTACCCTGATTTCACCACGGAAGTACAGAAGCAACGTAGATTGTTCACGAATGTCCGGGCACGGCTCCGAGAAATGGGAGTGAAATATGCGATGCTGTACCCTTCCAGGCTTCGGGTCCAGGATGGAGATAAAGCCAGGTTTTTCCAGACGCCGGAGGAAGCCTCAGACTGGCTTGATCGACAGCGCCCGGGATGAAAGAAGTGCTTTCCTTATAGATAATAAGACTGCAAGTCCAGTACTAACATTTATTTTGCAGGTTTTGGAAGCCATTCTGTTTAAGAGTGTATTTCTTGCACTATGGGTTGTTGTTAGATGAATAGGGAATTGGCAGGATGTTCGCTTATTAAGCTAACCTTCGAAATGAAAGTTAATGGGAGTTAGTTTTGTTCCTTGATAATCGAGAATTCTTCAATTAAGGTGTAGTGATAGTTCACTATATGCGCGGATTGTAGGAGTAGGTTGATTGCGTTTTATTGCACAGAGTGCATAGTATTCAGTTAGGGATAATAAGCTCAGACAAAGTTGGGATGTTTGGGCAGGGTGGGTTTTGGGAGGGGATCTATGGTTTTGTTACACACAAGTATGCATGTGAGTGTGACTGTGGCAGCGACTTTACCAGACGGTGGATGGCTCGATATAAGATCTTTGATGTGAGATGGCTACATGCAGATTGATCTCCTGGAATGTCCGGGGCATGAATGACAAGGTCAAAAGGTCCTTGGTTTTTAATTATGTCAAGAAGTATAATCCAGATATTCTTATATTCCAGGAGACCCATCTCAGAGGCCAGAAGCTCTTAGCTCTGAAGAAACCCTGGATAGGGCACGTATACCATGCGACCTACTCTAATTATGCCAGGGGAGTTTCTATATTGGTTAGTAAAACCTTGCCGTTTCAGCTGATCTCTGTACACATAGACCCTTCAGGGAAATTTGTACTGGTGCAGGCTACGATTAGAGGATGTGAAATGCTGATTGTGGGGGTTTATGTTCCCCCTCCCTTTGATAGAACGACTTTAAGGTCCTTTTACACGGAAAGATAAATCGTATTAGCGATCGTAGATGAACGATCGAACGATGCAATGTAAATACCGTTTACACTGAAAGAGAAGTCGTTCACAATCTTCGTACTTTCGGTCGTTTTATAATCGTTATTACGATCGTTCCTTGCTCCTTGCCATAAGCATTACCATTACCATCTGCCAACGACTAAACGATTTTCGTTTAAACTGGAAGATTTTTCGAACGATGAACGATTAATTTATTGGCGGGACAAAAGATGCGATCAACGAGAAGCGAACGAAATCTCGTTCGTCGTTAAATCGTTACCCGTGTTTATACGCAACAATAATCGTGCAAATCCGAACGTTTGAACGATTATTTGAACGATAATCGGCTCGTGTAAAAGGGCCTTTAGACAATATTATGACAAGAGTGGCGTTGCTCCCACCCTCTCCGCTATTTATTTTGGGGGACTTTAACGCTGTGTTGGACAGGTTATTGGATAGATTAAATCCTACTGCTAGACATAATATGGCATTATGTAATTGGGCGCAAGCGCATAACCTTACAGAGATATGGAGAAGTGTCTGTCCGAGTGATAGACAGTTCTCATGTCACTCAGCCTCGGCCCACTCACTATCACGGATAGATTTAGCATTTACGAACCGAGAGGGTCTCCAGTGGGTTAAGGCAGCAGGATATTTGCCTCGAGGTATTTCTGACCACTCCCCACTACAAGTTATACTTATTCAACCTCTTAGAAGCCCAATATCTAATTGGCGTCTAAATCCTGTATGGCTAGCAGTCATCCCAGTAGCGCAGAAATGCAGGGATGGCATGTCAGAGTTTTGGGAAGTAAACACAAACTCTGTTAACCCCTTGGTAGAGTGGGATGCCTGTAAGGCAGTTATGCGTGGAAACATAATAGCTGCTATAGCAGCGCACAGGGCGGAATTGAGTGTCACGCGTAGGAAACTAGAAGGGAGATAAGTTGCTTTGGAGGAGGCTTTCGTAGGGGATCCTACTGTTGAGAATGAGACGACATGGTTAACAGCTCAGCGTCTATATGATCTTCATTTAACTGAACACACCCAGAAAAAGTTACTCGCTCAAAAGCAATCTATCTTTTCGGAGGGTGATAAGAGTGGGAAAACGTTGGCATACTTGGCTAAAACGGAATCCCCGCAGACAGTGGTCGCAGCTATTAGAAGTCAAACTGGAGAGATGATTACTACCCCAGAGGCCATCTGTGCTCAATTTGTGAATTATTATTCTTCCCTATATGCTACTAGAATGACAAAGACAGTGGGGGAGGTGGAGACTTTTTTGGAGGGAATTTCACTTTCCTCTCTGAGCAGGGTGGAAAGACAGTTACTAAATGAGCCTGTTACCCCGCAAGAAATACAGAACGCCATACTCGTTATGGCGAAGGGGAAAACTCCGGGTCCGGATGGCTTTCCAGTGGAGTGGTACAATTTTCAGATTGAAGATGCTTGTCTAAGAATGAGTAAATTATTCACCTATGCATTAGAACATAAATCATTACCTGCCTCTTTTTATGAGGCTACAATAGTGGTGATTCACAAAACTGGTAAGCCACCTGATCTTTGTAGTTCGTACCGTCCCATCTCCTTAATGAACACAGATGCGAAAATATTGGCCAAGGTATTAGCAATGCGCCTGTCCTCGGTTATCCTATCCATTGTGGGTGCTGATCAATCTGGCTTTATGCCGGGCAAAACAACGGATATTAATTTGAGACGGCTATATACAAACTTACAGATATCCCATGACAATGCTGGTAGTAGAGCCATTGCGTCTCTGGATAATGAAAAGGCCTTTGACTCAGTCGAATGGAGCTTTATGTGGATAGTGTTAAGGAAGCTGGGTATACCTGGGAACTTTCTCACTTGGCTGAACCTCCTATACATGCGACCTACTGCCCAGGTTAAAGTTAATGGGTATTTATCTGAACCATTCCTACTACAGAGAGGCACAAGGCAGGGGTGTCCTCTTTCACCCCTCCTTTTTGCTCTTATAATGGAACCCTTATCGGCATATATAGCGGGAAATACTAGAATTGAAGGATGGAATATTGCAGGGATCTCCGAAAAAATATCTTTGTATGCCGATGATATGTTGATCTATCTGGGAGATGTTGACTTATCGTTAGAGGCGCTGCTGGACGTAGTGAATGAGTATGGTACATACTCGGGGTTAAGGGTCAACTGGGGTAAATCCGTATTATATTTAGTAGATAATATGGATAGCAGTGCTATCTCTACCCAGTCGAATTTGGAAGTGGTTGATAGGTTCATGTATCTCGGCATAGTTATTCATAAAGATATTACACAGTTCGTGACGCTTAATTTGGGACCTGCAATGGCATATATTAACCAGAAACTGAAAGCATGGGAAAACTTACCTCTATCTCTTATTGGGAGAATCAATGTTTTCAAGATGGTACTTTTGCCTAAACTTCTGTACCTTTATAGGGCAGCACCAATGGTCCTTCCCAAGGTCCACTTTCAAGCAATAGATCGGATGTTAACGCCCTTCCTTTGGGGGCGTACCCCACCAAGAATTGCTAGGGAGACTCTTAAAGCCCCATATAGTAGAGGTGGTTTAGCCCTCCCAGATATGTATCTTTATTATGTCGCCACACAATTGAATTATGCTTCGTGGTGGATTAGGGCAGACACTAATAATCCAGCGGTAGTTCTCGAAGCAGCCCTACTAGGCTCTTATGAGGCTTTAACGAACCTAGTCTATAGGGAGGGCAAATATCCTACCAAATATTCCACTTCTCTTATGACTGGGGTTATTCAGGCTTGGATCGCTTTTGTTGTAGTAAAAGAGGAGAAGGAAGATGGAGTGGTGTGGTCTCCAGTTACGCCCCTATGGAAAAATCCGAAACTTCCAGAATTATATGCACTGTTAGACTTTGAGTTCTGGCCGCAGAGGGGTATCAAATACCTTGTCCAGCTATACGACAGGGGAATTTTTAAATCCTTCTTGATGTTAGGGGCGGAATATAGTCTCCCACGCTCCTCATTATTTCGATATTTCCAGTTGAGGCATGCATGTATGGCCCAGTTTGGAACTAAACCCTTGGAGATCGAATATGGGGAGATGGAAAAAATAGTAAGACGTAGGGATCCTAAGGGAATGGTTTCACTCTTGTATGAAAGGGTGATCTCATACCAAAATTCCCCAATGGCTAGATCATTTGAGAAGTGGAGGGAGGACATCCCGATCTTGGATAATCACCATGAGAAAGAATTGACTTCTTATTGGAGATCTACAGTTGTTAGTGCAAGGGACCAGCTGATCCAGGCAAAATGGATACATAGAGTGTATTTGACCCCTGTACGTTTGATGCGTATGAAACGACTTTCCTCTGACATATGTACTAGATGTAATGGAAGTAGGGGGACGCTATTTCACATGATATGGGAGTGCCCAATTATTTAAATTTTTTGGGACGGAGTGTTACGGTTTATTGACTCCAAATTGGGGCTACCGGCGATCCACTCACCTGAGATATGTCTGCTAGGCCTAGTTAATGATATCCTTCCTTCTAAATATGGCAGATATCTATATAGACTGCTGATGTTTTATGCAAGGAAAACGATCCTCCTAACATGGAAGCCCCCCAAGATTCCTTCTGTATCTCATTGGATTTAACTTATAAATACTGCGTTGCCACTGTATAAACTTACTTTTGAAGCGAGGGGAACGCCGAACAAATTTGATAAAACTTGGAGTCTTTGGCTGGATGCAGATTCAGCTGCAGTTTGATTAAAAATATAGTGATAGGAGTCTGGGAGTCGCTGTCGTATGAATGGTGTGTGCGTGGAATAGACAGTCACAGTATATTGCGATTTAATTGGGAAACGATCGGTAGTTGTGGATGGATCTGATGTCCTATGATAAATGATCGTATTCTACCGAAGATTGTATTTGGATTTTATGCCCGGCTGTCTAGTGAATTGTTCAGTTGGACTTCAATTTTATTGTTTGTATGTATTTACCTTGAAAATCCAAAAATAAAAGACTATTAAAAAAAAAAAAGAAATGCTAATTCTAAAAGCTAAACCCCTTTTCCAAAATGAATGTATGAGTTGCAGTAATCTGTAATTTAACCCCTTCCAGACCTCCTCTGTGACTGTAAAGTCCAGTCTTTAAAGATAGCGCCTACTTGACAATAACGCCAATTGCAGACATTTGACCCCTCAGATGCTGTGGTAAAATGTGACCATGGCACCTGACAGTGCTAAAACCAGCAGCCACACGTTTCCCCAGGCTGAGAAGAGGGAAGGCGTTCTGTATTAGTAATAGGCCTGAGCCCATATTATTAAAACATAAAAATATTTATCCCATACGTTGAACAACGTAAAGAAAAAAAAAATCTAAATGGCTGATTCGCTTTTTTTTTATGTCACTTGACCTCCCACAAAAAATTGAATAAAAAGTGATGAAAACCTCTTACACACTACAAATTGGTATCAATCAAAAGTACCAATTGCTGGGCAAAAAATGAGCCCTCATACAGCTCCGTAGACCCACTATAAAAATGTATGGGGTTCAGAATATGTCGATGCAAAGAAAAAAATAATTTTTTCTAAAGCTTTTATTTTTTCAGTACTAAACACAAGAAAAACTGTAGCAATGTGTTCACTATAATCATACTGACCCATAGAATGAAGGTAGGAGGTCAGTTTTACCATAGTCACCTCATTTTCACCTATATAACTAACAGCACTGCCCCACAGAAGATTGCAGACACATCCCAGACATCCCTGTGTGCACTGTGTGTCTGTATGTCTGTATTCCATGTCCAGAAAAAGCACTTTTATTCTGCAAGAAAACAGCTCCCAAGTGCCCAGCTCTGCTGCTGCAAGTGCTCAAAGCAAACCAGACTGAAGGGGGAGGGCTGCTTTAGCTGCTCATATCTTGGGATTGGTAGCAGATAGAAAAATGGTTCTGACCTTTTTTGAAAGCTGACATCCAAGCTTTCAAATGATACCAAATCACAGCATTATATCCAGAATATCAGAAGATATAGCTGTTAGAAATTGAGTCGGGAGAGAAAGTTGTTTTTAGTTTCACTTTCAGCTGGGCACTTGGGAGCTGTTTCCTGCAGAAAAAAAGTGCTTTTTCTGGACATGGAATAAAGACACACAGTACACACAATGAGGTGACAGACTCCCTTTAAGGGTTTTTTTTTCCAATTTCACCCAATTAGGAATTTGTTTTCCAGCTTCCCACTACATTGTATGCAACAGAAAAGTCCAAGAAAAAAAAAAGACCTCATACGGCTATATGAATGGAAAAATAAAACAGTTATGGCTGGGAGTAAAAAATGAAGAATGCAAAAATGGAAAATTGCAAGGTCCTGAATGGGTTAAGGACTGGCATGTTTAGTTGTATCTTACCTATTAATATACTACACTTCTCAACAACAATTATACTAGACAAGTTGCTATATACCTTAAGCTTGCTACACCAAGTATGACTCTTATTTCCCATTTATTTATTCCTGATCTCCGCATCCCGATAGCCTAGCAGATCTGTCCACAGAGTATATTGGCCTCCCTGCTGATGTTGGTTAACACAGGTAGCATCCTTTGGCTTTCAAATCTTTGTAGATTTCCTATTGCCCAGCAGCTCCACTGACGCCTCCATAGTGATGTTGGTCTGACAGCTTCCTCAGTTGCTTATCCTCAGATGTGCACAATCCCACCCTGCTAACCTTTTTTTAAATTAATTGTGTTTTACATATCCAATCCTTTAATCATAGTGTGTGTGCCATACATATTATGTATGTGTCCTATCAGTCTGGCGAAGGAACTTGGCCCATGACATACGTTATTGTGGACAGTCATATGCAATATAAGTTTCCTGATCCAAGGCGGTGGTGGTCATGCCTGGTATTTTCATACAGTATTACTTCATCCATTGTTTTACGTGACAAGCGGATACCCCAGCGGTGTACCCACTGCACCTGCTTCTCCCTCAAGAGATGGTTTTCCGCATATACATGCATGCAGGTGTTGTGACTATTCACAGCAATAACAGGTGAGCACCTCCTATTTAGTTTTATTGCATTATACCATGGCTTTACGACACATACGTAGCGCTCATTCTTTTCCTCATCACTCTATTTGGAACACGTCTTATACACACCTCTTCACTTGGTTAACGTGTCAGGTTTTTTAAAACCAGTATAAACTTTTTATGTCCCCAGACTAATTACTTACAAGTATATCAGAAATCAAATATGAGTCATTAGTCATTTTATGTTTTATTAAAGTGGAAGCACATACTCCGTTCCATCCTTCAACTGCCACTATCTGCAGCAGTAAGGACATGCCCTCTAAACTGCCAGATTTCAATAAATCTAGAAGAACAATTGGGCTAATGCGTACAAATTACAAGATGCGTACGTATTAGCGTACAGATTAGAAGATGCGTACGCTACTACTCGAAAATTGCTCCTGAGCATGCTTGGCCGAGCATGCTCGCTCATCTCTAGTCATCAGTTAAAATCTCGGACAACCCCTTTATATGGGGAAAGGCATCAAAAGTAAAGAGAAGATATCCTTCCTGTCTAAAATGGGAATTTACGACACAAATCAGTTCTGCCATTCAGATCTTTCAGGGTTCAATGAGGATAGAAAATGAATCATTATTTTAAAAAAGAAAAAAAAACGCCTTGCTTTCTATTGTGAGGATGTTTTTCCTGAAAGCAGGATGACGTTTGTGCATGATTAACCAGTAAGAATTGTAGCCTGCATTAACTTGTGGCATCCCTTCCTTTATGCTTCGCATATGACCTCTTGACTCAGTTCATCCAGTAAGAGTACAGGTGGTTAGACCAGGAAGTAGAACGGCTTACTTGCAATACATGACACCAGGAAAATAGTTTTTTTAATTGAGTCATATATATCCGCTGTTGAAAGACAGAATTTCCATTGCTTTCTTCCTAATTACTATGCAGTCAGAGGTATATGTACATATGTTGTTTATAACAAGTTACATATTTTAGATAAACATTAGTGTTAGATTAGCGGCTCACACCTGCTGCCACTCCGCTCTTCCTGCTCTGCTCACCTGCTCTTCTGTTCCTGTGCTCCAACGGATGGACCCACTCTCCTTCCTCTCCACCATTTCAGTAGCCTCGGCCACCAGAACTGTCTGTCTGTTCTGGCAGGCCACAGTCTGTTTCTTGCCGGCAGTACTTCTCACTGTTCTCTGGCTCTTAAAGGTCCAGCGTGTGTACACCTAAATCTTCTCCAGCCTATGGTCAGCCACCCAGGGGTACTTAAGGCACCTTACCCTGTAGGAGGGTGCCTGAACAATAGGTTTTAGTCCACTAGTGTTTTGCAAGGGTGCGGAAGGCTGTGTACTGACTTCTGCCTGTTTTCCAGATTTGACCGTTCACTGCCTGAACTGAGCTCTGTCTGATCTCTGTACTGAACCTGAGCTGCCTGCCTTGACCTTGGATTGATTATCAGATTGCACAAACTCAGCCTGCCCTGACTTCAGCCTGTCCCTAACTACAATTTTGCATGATCTGTTGCTGTTCTGCACAGTGTTTCTTGCCAGCATGGGTGAGCAGCCACTTGAACAGAGACTACTCTAAGAGGTAGCCACCTGGTGGGTCCCCTGCAGCGAAGTCCTGATCCCTGTATAGGTTTTAAAAGGTGAGAACCAGGAGAGTCCCTTTGATAACGCCTTTGGGAGTAGCCCCAAGCCAAATCTTTTAAAGTGACACTGTGGGTCCACACTCACTGCATAACAATTAGGCAATATTTGTTGTACTTAACATTTGTAAAAATGTCTACAAAATTTCATTCAGTTTGAAGCATTTTTGTGTGTGTTTTATAGGTGTTTTTCTGAATAGTTTAAGGTTATATTGAAAACTGTATTATTATTATTATTTATTGTAAAGCATTATTATTTCTAGGGTGTTGTCCATAAGACAGAGTGTTCAGGTACATAACATAAGACAAAAAAGAAGTACAATAAACATGAACTTAATGAATGATAGGTTCAGAAGGAGAGAGGACCTTACCTAGACAGCTTACAATAATTTCAGCTTGTGGAAGTTTGGGAAAAATACCATGGATTCCAAAAATGCTTCCCCAACACCTAAAACAAACTGCACAGTTACAAAAAAACAGTTTTATACCATTTTGAAACTGGCCTTATGCTGTCATATGACAAGTACTTATTTTTATTTATACATTATTGAGAGATGACTCAAAAGCTCCCCACTCTCAATGCTGTGCCTATTGCTGTTCCATTACAGTACCAGCTATGTTGCAAGGTGCCCTGAAATACTGTATCTCAGATATACAAAGTGCATCTCAATAAATTAGAATATCATCAAAAAGTTGATTTTATTTCAGTAAGGCCTCTTTCACACTAGCGGCAGTCCGGATCCGGCAGGTGAAGGGTGCCGTCGGATCCGGACTGCCGCAGCGACATGTGTTGGGCCGGAACCGCGTTCCGGCCCCACACATGTCACACAGTACCATGTACAATACACACACATACACACAAACACATACATACTTACATACTCCAGGCAGGCAGGCCGCACGCCTTCATGCCCAGGAGGCGCGCAGCTATGACGATTCCCCACAGCGCCCTCTGCTGGGCGCTGTAGGGAATCATCATAGCGGCGCGCCTCCTGGGCATGAAGACGTGCGGCCTGCCTGCCTGCCTGGAGTATGTAAGTATGTATGTGTTTGTGTGTATGTTTGTGTGTGTGTGTATGTATGTCTGTCTGTCTGTGGTTACGGAACCGTCCTGAACTCCATTGAAAGTCAATGGAGGGTGGATCCGTTTACCATGTTGGTCACACCAAACGGATCCGTCCCCATTGACTTGCATTGGGGTCATTCCGGATCCGTCTTGGTGCGGATGCCTGGACCGGAGAGAAAACCGCAGCATGCTGCGGTTTGTTCTCCGGTCTGAAGACGGAATGGAATGCTTTCAGGAGCATTCCGTTGTCTTCAGTTCAGTTTTGTCCCCATTGACAATGAATGGGGACAAAACTGAAGCGTTTTTTTCCAGTATTGAGCCCCTATGACGGAACTCAATACCGGAATTTTAAAACACTAGTGTTAAGGTAGCCTAATTCAAATCAAAAAGACACACATATATGATATAGAGTCATTACAAACAGAGGGAACCTTTTCAAGTGTTTATTTATGTTAATGTTGATGATTATGTACAGTAAATGCACTCAATACTTGGTTGGGGCTCCTTTTGCATGAATGACTGCATCAATGCAGCGTGGCATGGAGGCGATCAGCCTGTGGCACTGCAGAGGTGTTATGGAAGCCTTCAGCTCGTCTGCATTGTTGGGTCTGGTGTCTCTCATCTTCCTCTTGACAATACCCCATAGGTTCTCTATGTGGTTACGGTTTGCTGGCCAATCAAGCACAGTGATACTGTGGTTATTAAACCAGGTATTGGTACTTTTGGAGGTGAGGACAGGTGCCAAGTCCTGCTATAAAATAAAAATTCGATCTCCAAAAAACTTGTCGGCAGAGGGAAGCATGAACTGCTCTAAAATTTCCTGGTAGACGGCTGCAGCGACTTTAGTCTTGATAAAACACAGTGCACCTACACCAGCAGATGACATGGCTCGCAAAACCGTCACTGATTGTGGAAACTTCACACTAGACCTCAAGCAGCTTGGATTGAGTGCCTCTCCACTCTTCCTCCAGACTCTGGAACCTTGATATCCAAATGAAATGGAAAATTTACTTTCATCTGAGAACAACACCTTTGACCACTGAGCAACAGTCCAGTTCTTTTTCTCCTTGGCCCAGGTAAGACGCTTCTGGCGTTGTTTATTGGTCATGAGTGGCTTGACACATGGAATGCGACACTTGTAGCCCATGTCATGAATATGTCTGTGTGGTGGCTCTTGAAGCACTGACTCTAGCAGCAGTCCACTCCTTGTGAATCTCCCCCAAATTTAGGAAAGGCCTTTTCTTAACAATCCTATCAAGGCTGTCATTCTCCCTGTTGCTTGTGCACCTTTTGCTACAACCCTTTTTCCTTCCACTCAACTTTCCATTAATATGCTTTGAAACACCACTCTGTGAACAGCCAGCTTCTTTGACCTTTTGTGGCTTACCCTCCTTGTGGAGTGTGTCAATGACAGCCTTCTGGACATCTGTCAAGTCAGCAGTCTTCCCCATGATTGTGTCGCCTACTGAACCAGACTAAGGGACCTTTTTAAAGGCTTAGGAAGCCTTTGCAGGTGTTTTGGGTTAATTATTATAATTGTCTGAGATAATTAATTTTGGGTTTTCGTTGGCTGTAAGCCATAATCATCAACATTAACATAAATAAACACTTGAAAAAGTTCACTCTGTTTGTAATGACTCTATAATATATGTGTTTCACTTTTTGAACTGAATTACTGAAAAAAACTTTTTGATGATATTCTAATTTATTGAGATGCACTTTGTAAATAATAGTGGCATGTACATAGTAGCACAAAGATAATAGTACCATATATGCTGGGACTCCAGGGGGTGATGGGGGAGCATTACATATTGGCACTACAGGGGGGCATGATATATATTGGAGGCACTACAGGGGGAATTATTAATACTAGGGGCAGTATGGGAGCATTACTTATGCCTTTTACTGGGGGAACAGTAGGGGACATTATTATTGCTGAGGTGCTATAAGGGCATTTTTATTACTGACGGCATTATAATGGGCATTATTCATATGGGGTGCATGATAGAGGGTGTTATTACTGGGGGAACTATAGGGGACATTATATATATTCAGGAGCACTAATAGGGTATTATTATTACTGGGGCACTTTAGGGGACTTTATTCATATGTGGGACACTATAGGGGCATTATTATTACTGTGGGCATTTTAGGGGGAGATAGAGGACTATTATAACTACTAGGGCATTATTATTTCTGCAGTATAGTATTTGGGGGTATTGGAGAGCACAGTGGGCCCAGTGTTGAGATGGCACCAGGATGACAGTGTTGGGGCACTTAGATGGGGAGTTTGTGTTGGGACGGTGGGGCTGTGGAGATTTGAAGTTCTGTTCTCTGGCTCAGGACCTGCCTACAATTGGTCATGTGATCATGTCTTCCATCAGTAAGATGATGGTAAAGCCTACGATGCATGGGGTCCCCAGAGGTTTAGGGACTATTGTACTACCATGCCACCTGAACATCTCCACCAATACGCTATAACTGGCACAGGGAGGGGCTGGGGGGTAGCGCAAATAATGCATTGTTAACTGTAACCTTATCCAGAGGATGCAAACACAGTTCAAAATGGCTATGCACATGGGTCAATTTTTGCAATCCATGTCTATAATCCACTGAAGATTCATTATGCTGCAAGTGAATGAGGTAATAAAAGGGTTGTCTAGGGCTAGAAAAAGGTCTACTTTCTTTTTCTTTTATAATTGTTTATAGCTTTAGCAGCAGATGGTAACTGATCAGTCATTAATTTCCACATACGCTGTTGCTGGAAAATGTGAAAGCGAGAAGCTGGCACACCTAGCAAAGAAAGAAAAAGGGGGGAGGGGAAATGTGCATGCACACGCTTCAAATACTGCAATACAACTCCAGGCATGGAAACCGAAACATAATCACCATTCTGTTGTTTTGTATACAGTGTTTGTGGGTCTATTGTTCAACTGAAACAGCCTACTAGAGATATGGTACAGTAAGTGCAGTCAATCTGTCTGATTTGAGCTTCAGTCTACTGTCTATCTAAAGTGTATGGGTTGCTTCAGATCTCCCTGAGGCCCTTTCTTTAACAAGCAATGTCGCAATGTCACAATGTCTTTATCTTGCAGCATGTATGTGTTAATGAGAAGCTGGAGTATTCCAAGATTTTCATTCATACGTTTAAAGGGAGTCTGTCAGCAGTTTTGACCATGCTAAATTGCTTTCAGCAATAGGGGCTGGGGAGAGCAAACATACATTTTGTGGAGATTTTATCAGGAGTAGTGAGAATGTGAAGTTTTATTCTGCCAAATTCTGCTCAGGCCAGGATGGGGGTGAAGCTTCACTATGAAGTGCTTTCCGTGTGAAAGCTGTAGCATCCAACCAGGAGACCACTACAGATGTCGCGTAACAGAGAGCACTCCACATTGAAGCCCCACCCCTAACCCATCCTGAGCAGAATTTTGCTGAATAAAACTTTATATTCACACTACAGTACATTTGTCCTGCTTTCCCCAGCCTCTGCCTAGTGCTGTAAACGGTGTCAAAATGCTGACAGACTTACATTTCTGAATTAAAATCTTGAAATACTGCTGATAGGTTCCTTTAAGGCTGGGGCTACATGGTGATGTCTTATGCAACAGCGGGTCTCAGAGTAGCAATTTTATTGCTGTGATTTGCCTGTAAAAACACAGCTAAAATGCAGAAAACTGACAGGCAATGCATTACACATTCGCAACCCCATTGACAGTCATTAGATGTGATGTCGCAGTGTGACCTAGTGATCTTCATATCATTCCACACGAGTTGTCGTGTAGCTCCAGGCTTGTGTGATTGTTAATGGGGTTGAGATGTGACATGCGATATGCTTTAAAAAAATCCAACACTACTGCATGCCACTCTTATAAAATAGTTGTAAAACAGCAATTTGTAGACAAGCTGCAAAAATGTTTTTGGTCACGCAAATATTTTTAAGGGGAAGATGATCCAAAAGCATTGGAACACCTACACATTACATCTACCGGAGCTTTTATGACATCCCTTTTAAATCGAGAGGCATTAATATAGAGTTGGTCTACACTTTGCAGATAAAACAGCTTCCACTCTTCTGTGAAGGTTTTCTACAAGATTTTGTAGTGTGTGCAAATTTCTGCCAGGTTTTTGCAATGTTCTCTTGGCATTTGCCAAACGCAAGCTTGTTCATCAGGACTGCCAGATAGAGAAGTGTGATTAATAGCTCCACAGAACACGTTTTCACTGCTCCAGAGTCCAGTGGGGCGTGCTTCACACCACTCCGTCTAATGCCTGACATTGTGCTTGGTGATGTAAGGCTTGCAGCTGTTTATCCATGGAAACTCATGCTGTGAAGCTCCTGGAGCACAGTTTTTGTGCTGATGTTAATGCCAGAGGAGGTTTGGGACGCTGCAGTTATTGAGCCAGCAGAGAGTTGCCACTTTTATGCACTATGGGGGTCATTTAATAACACCGGCGATTTATAGCAGCAGATAGGCCTAAGTTATGTAGAGGAGTGACACCAGCTGTGTGACATGTTTTAAACTATGTTTTAAACATGTTTTAAACTATGCAAAACCCCCATTTGCTACAAAGTCTGAGCTTCTAATACGCCAAAAAGTGGCTTATATTTTGGAATAAATGACCCCCTATGGGCCTCAGCACTCAGTGATACTGCTCTGTAACTTTGTATGATCTACACTCACAGTTGATGGTGGGGTATCTAGGGAAGACATTTCACAAACTGACTTGTTACAACAGTGACATCCTATTACAGCACCACACTGGAATTCAGTGAGCTCTTTAGAACAAGCCAGTCTATCACAAATGTTAGTAAAGGCAGACTTCATGGCCAGGGCTGGATTTTATACACCTGAAGCAATGGGGCTGAATGAATCACCTGAATTCGATGATTAAGAGACATATCCCAATACTTTGTCCAAATAGTGTATGTGTTTATGTTAGACAATCAGACTTCACCAATGTGATGTTCTCACATGCAGTATATCTATGGCATATCAACAGATCACATTTCCTGTGTTTCTCCTTTAATATGAAGATATTTAGCATACTTTCTGGCAAACTCTTCCATGCAGTGAAAACAGTGTCACATTTCTAGGATGTTTTTTCTCCATAGACATAAGGGTTCCAATCACATGTAGCAGTTACAGCAGTGTGGTTTTGCACAAATTGGTATGCGAGAAATGCTTACTCATTGCTGTTTTTGTAAATGGCCATTTTTGCCTAAAATATACAACTTTACACTATACTCTCTATATTACTTCCTTATGGAGAACCATTATTTAACCCCTTAGGCCTCTTTCACACGAGCGTGACGGAATAGGTCCGGATGCGTTCAGGGTGCGTTCAGGAAAACTTGCACCATTTTGCAAGCAAGTTCAGTCAGTTTTGTCTGCGATTGCGTTCAGTTGTTCAGTTTTTTCCGTGCGGGTGCGATGCGTTTTGATGCGTTTTTCACGCGCGATAAAAAACTGAAGGTTTACAAACAAGATCTCTTAGCAACCTTAGCAATAATGTGATAAATTTACAGTTCTGGTTGTTATGGACATGACAATACCAATCATGTGCCTTTTTTATGCTTTTTTTTTTTTGCTGCTTTTATTAGTTTTTTTTTTCTCATAATGCATAGATGGAATTTTTATTAAAATATTTTTAGTCCCACAAGGGGACGTGGACATGCGATTGTTTGATTGCTTGTATACATTGTATAGAAAGCCTTATAAGTTTCCTTACATGGCAGACTGTTGTTAGGGTTTTGGCTGCCATGACAATGCATCAGTACCTGCGATCGTGACACTGAAGTAACAGCGTAACAGAGGCAGTCTCCTCCTCTGAAACCACTTAGATGTTGAGTACACACTCCAGGCAGCACAGGACACTCACATAATATTGAGATTAGGTTGAAGTTAAAAAGAGGCCTAGCACAAGGACCCTTTCGTGACCACCACAAAAAGGCATGTTGATGGCCACTAAGAGGTTAATTACAGAGGATAAAGATACATCTTGTTTATGTTATGGGTGCAGAAGTTCTCAGTACACTTATTAGCGCTATGTTTTATAACAAGGCATGTACCTATGTGTCCATCACATAACCCGTGCAGCTTTTTGTCAGCTATGAGTAAAATACTGAGGTTCCTATGATGCAGACACTATATTGAAAAACTATTTAATTACTCATCATCCAGGATGAAGGCCACATTTATTAATTTCCTCAAGTCATACATTGTGCAACTTATTTACATGTGCTGATGAATATTACACTAAAATATCAGACTGGCGTGCAGCTCAGCATGCCTGGGCTTTCCACAGGAACTTTCCAGAAAAGATCATCTGTGAGTTACATGACAACTAGTTAAATGGGTTATCCAAAATTTTGATATTGATGACCTATTTTCAGGATAGGTCATCAATATCATATTGAAGGGAGTCCGTCCAACTACTGGCACCATGATCAGCTGTTTGAGAATACTGCAATACTCCATAAGCGCCAGTAGCCTATACCAGTGACATCACGTTCATTGGTTACACGGCCTAGGTGCAGCCCAGTCCTATTCAAGTGAATCAGGAGGAGCTGCACTACCAAGCACAACCGCTATCCAATGGACGGCGCTGTGCTTGGTAAGCTGCAAGGAGGCCGCAGAACTCACCAGAGTGCTGCCGACTCCTTGAACAGTTATTTAATCGGCAGGATCTATCCTGAGGAGAGTTCATCAATATCAGAATCTTTGAAAAACCCTTTAAGTCCCTCCTTTTATTTTCCTGATTCTCTTAGTAAAGTGTAATAGAAAAGAATAGTTGGAATCCAAGCTGTTTTAGGGAACACTTTCTTTTCATAAATGTTATTGGTGGTCGTGGTCTCAGTATGTTGATTGAAAACCTCGAGATAAACGTTGCAGATACTAATTCACATGAGATTTCCCCGATGCACAAGGATACAGGTAAACACAATAAAAAGTGAGGAATGTAAGATTACATTTGTCAGTGATAAGTAGACTGCGTGCATAGTGGTTATTCTCGTTCTGCGTGTACTGACCTTCCTGATGTTTGTTTAGACTGTTTTACATATTGGAGGAGGAGACAGCGGGGAAACTAAAGTGAGTCAAACGGCTACCTGGGGTTGTGTATAAAGTAACTGCAACTGAGTTTTCTCAGAGGACACATGAGCTTACTGCAGTCATGGAATCAGCAGGAGACAGTAAGCGCACCAGGATACAAATTAAGCACATCCTCATTGCAACCATTGTCATCGTGACAGCTTTGTCACTCATTGCATCAATTGTGCTGATCACCATTGGATATCTGAACCCTTTTGGAACAGTTGGACTTGGAATACTGGGTGGAGGCTGCGTTTTATATTTTTCATCCATACTCTTTCTTTGCTCAAGTGGCATATGGGTAAAAAACAGGTACTATGCTGATGAAACTGACTATAGAGAAAAATGGCCTCCATCATCCAGTGAGGATGTGACTCTTCTAAAACCAGCTTTAAGTGGGACGTCATCTGGAAAAAATGAAGCAGAATGTATAAATGAGACTGAACGTCAAGTGGATATGAATATGGTTCCTTTATGTTCAGTATCCACTGTTTTCTCCTCAGTTTCTTCATCAGCATCTACAGTTCCTGACAGAACAATGTTATTTAACTGGCAAGGGGAGGATGCAGAGGGGGCTTTGGACTGTGATGTCTTCTCCTCTTCCCTTACTGCCATGCAGCACACAGATATTAAATTACAAGAAAAACTGAAATTAAAACGGGGATCAACAGAACATATCAACTGTGAATCAACTTCTGATTGCAAAATAAAAGACATGCAGATGAGGAAGATTGCTGATTTAGCTATTCTTCATAGTAATGGAAAGTCTGTGACTGATTCTCCTCGCCAACGCAAACCTGTTCTGATGGACTTTGTGGGGAATACATATTCCAATACTAGAGAAAAGCAGCTGATGAACCCTAATATTAGTGGCCAACATAAAGGAGAAAACATTACAGATTCACAAATATGTGGCAGAAACAGTATGTCTGATATTTTATCTCCAGTAGATGGACCACTAAGCTCTGCAGCTGAATCCAAGCATCATCAACACATGGCTGAGCAATCAAAACGTATGTATGAAAGAAAGGCAACACATGAACTGCCAAAGAATTCTAGCCAGGAGCAGAAACCAGCTCTGGAAAAGGGAAAAATGCATACTGGTGAAAAAGACAACCAAACACCTGATAGACGCTGGTGTGTCATCTCAGAAGGACATTCATTGATTCACAATCCAAGGGTTCAAGTCACAAGTAAAGGTCTGAACATTACACCTGGAGCTTTTTCTGAGACCGAGAAGAAGCACATATCTTGTGAGAAACAACATAGGATCAGTGAAGAGAGAACTGAAGTATCTGTGCAAAACTTACTACCAAATGCTTGGCTTGCTCAGTCAGAAAAAGTCCAATTGTCCAGCCAGATGGCAACATCAGAACATCTAAGTACAAAGGGTAAATTTATGATGAAGCCTGGAACTAGAAAAGACTTCTGAGATTTGTACTTTGTAAAGAGTCCATTTGAATCATTATTTCCATGGGGGCCTTCCCCAAATTAATATCTTAATTAATGTCTCTGGTGACAGTGAACTGTTAATTTGGGATGAAAGCATAGATCTTGTTGAGGTAAATGAAATAGAAATGTTTCTTTACTGTCTCATGAAAAGTAAGGGGAGGATTTATCAAAACTGTTGTAAAGAAAAACTGGCTTAGTTACCCATAGGAACCAATCAGATTCCACCTTTCATTTTTTAGAGCTGCTTTGGAAAATGAAAGGTGGAATGTGATTGGTTGTTATGGACAACTAAGCCAGTTCTATTTTACACCAGTTTTGATAAATCTAACCCTAAATGCTTAGCACATTGCTCAGACAACTGAGGAGCATTTGCTAATAATACACTGCTCTCTCATGGAAAATAGTGTTTTTTGATCCTCATAGGATTTTTTAGGGTGAACGGCTGCTCAGAACACTGTGGCTGAGTTCCAGGAGCAGCCCATAAATGTGTTTAACATGGGCTTTTATCAGAAGGAGCTCTGATAAGAAAAGCAAACTTTAAGGGATGTGTCAAATTCATACATGTATAGGGTCTCCTTTGTTGTACATTTTTATTATGTCTGTGTATTATGGTCTCTAAGTTAAAACAAAAAGGTTTGGGCAGGAAAAAAATCATCCTATCCAATCCGTATTTCCTCTGATGGGAATCACGATAGTTTGTCATTTGATCTAATCACTTTTGCCAGGATCCATTTACAAATGTAATGAGCTGTAGAGGCATTGCCTTGTGTGAAACTACTTCATAATAAGTAAAAAGAGGAAGAATCCTAGTAGTGTAGATTACTTTGTTTGAACAACAATGTGTGGTTTAGTTTCACCGATACTATGGAAAGAAATTATATGTTCCTTACTAATATGATTATCAGTTTCAATACTACTGATGGATTTCAGTCTAAGGCCCCAATCACGCGACCGTATGAATGGGGCCGTATCTATCTGCAAAAATGCGGGAATAGATGCGGCCCCATTCACCTCTATGGGGCCGGGAGCCGCGGCACTTTTGAAGCATGTCCTATACTTGTCCGTGCGCTCGGACAAGTGTAGGCATTTTCAATGGGGCCACACGGCGTGTGTTCCGAGCACTGCGGAACACACGCCGGGAGGCCCCCGTATATTTGCGGGTCCTCAGTAATGCGGGCCCGCAAATATACGGTCGTGTGAATGGGGCCTAAGGGTACAGCCACATTTCTGCATGTAGTTTTGGAAGCCAAAATCAGGAGTGGATTTAAAAGAAAAGAAATTATAAAGGACAAATACGATTTCTCTGTTTTCAATTCCCTCCTGGTTTTGGCTTCCAAATCTTCATGCAGAAACCTGACCATTAGTTTTTACCCTTACTATTCTGGCTGATTGTTACAAATAGTTATTGGGGAAATTTACCTGCAGTCCGGAATTTTTTGCTTAAAAAAGTCACAAAATATGGCTTAGTGACTTTTTGGGCTTATTTGTGTAAATGTATGAAATTTAAAAAGTCGCACATGTTGCAATCTCACTCTAGTATGAAGTTGGCATATAAACCGGAGTTACATCTCTAGAGATATTTAAAGACGTTTCAAACAATGTGCAATATTTGATAAATTTTACACAATTTACGGCAACGCAGATTCAAGCAAAAGTGACTTCAAAATTTCCCTTCATGATAAATTCCCCTGTTTTCTGGAGGCTACTGTGTCACTTGGTGTATTATATTTCGCACATTGTATAAAACATATATATTTTTATTTATATGACTATGCATATTAATATGTTCTCAAATTTCAGGAATTATTAAAAAATAATTGAATTTATCATTATTGATGTGGTTTGATATTTTTTTCTTCTGTTAAATAGAGTCTTTCACATGTTTTTCACCTATATAACTAACAGCAGTGCCCCACAGAAGATTGCATACACATCCCTGACATACCTGTGTACACTGTGTGTCTGTATTACATATCCAGGAAAAGAACTTTTATTCTGCAGGAAAACAGCTCCCAAGTGCCCAGCTGAAAGTGAAAGTAAAAACAGCTTACTCTCCCGACTCAAATTCTAACAGCTATATCTTCTGATATAGTGGATATAATGCTATGATTTTGGTTTCATTTAAAAGCTTGGAATACCAGCTTTCAAAAATCAGAACCATTTTTCTATCTGCTACCAATCCCAAGATATGATCAGCTAAAGCAGCCCTCCCCTCTTCAGTCTGGTTTGCTTTGGGCACTTGCAGCAGCAGAACTGGGCACTTGGGAGCTGTTTTCTAGCAGAATAAAAGTGCTTTTTCTGAACATGTAATACAGACACACAGTGCACACAGGTATGTCTGGGATGTGTCTGCAATCTTCTGTGGAGCACTGCTTTTAGTTATATTGGTGAAAAACAGGTGAAAGATTCCCTTTAAAGTATTATGAAAAAAAGTACATGAAACAATTTTATAAAATCTTGTAGCAAATTTTTAACATTTACATTTATACGTACTTTACAACTTAAAGGGGTTGTCCAAAATGTATGCCAGTTCTCCTACTTTTCCCAGTGCAGTTTTCAGCAGTGATGGTTCAGAAACTGCAGCAGGATATGGCCATGCCAGTATATGGAACATGACCGCTGCAGCCAATCAATGTCCTTAGCAGTAGACTGCTTAGTATAGTGATTGGCTCCAGCAGTGATGAGTTGTATACGTGCATCACCAACACAGTGATGTACAAAGTGATGTGCAGGTGTACAGATTATGACTGCTGCAGCCAATCACTGTCCTCAGTGGTAGACCGCCGAGGACAATGTTTGGCTGCAGCAGTCTTATACCACATACTGACACGTCCTGCTGCAGTTTGTAAATAAGCAGTGCCAGGGGAACTGGACCAGCACTGCAGAGAACAATGCAGGAGAAAGGGGTGAGTATAGCATCATTAGTTATTTAAAGCCAGCTGGGGGGCTTATTTGAGTTATTTAATTATTTTGGACAACCCCTTTAAAGGGCATCTGTCAGCAGATTTGTACCTATGAAACTGGCTGACCTGTTGCATGTGCACTTGACAGCTGAAGACATCTGTGTTGGTCCCATGTTCATATGTGCCTGCATTACTGAGAAAATGAAGTTTTAATATATACAAATGAGCCTCTAGGAGTAATGGGGGTGTTGCTGTTACACCTAGAGGCTCTGCTTTGTCTACAACTGCTGCGCCTGTGACTGACAGGGCCAGGCAGTAAAAACTTGATAATGCTCAGCCCTCTCAATCAGAGTGCAGAGGGCACAGCAGTTGCAGAGAAAGCCGTTTGGAGTAATGGCATTGCTCCTAGAGGCTAATTTCCATATGAACATGGGACCAACACAGATGCGTTCAGCTGCTAAATGCATATGTAACAGGTCAGATAGTTTCATAGGTAAAAATCTGCTGACAGATGTCCTTTATGGGGTGTTGAATGGGTTCTGTTAAATAAAGATAAAGGAAATAGAAAACACTACAAAGTACATGAAGAAATTAAAGGGGTTGTCTCACTTCAGCAAATCACACTTACTTATGTATTGTGATTGTCCACATTGCCTCCTTTGCTGGCTGGATTCATTTTTCCATCACATTATACACTGCTCGTTTCCATGGTTATGACCATCCTGCAATCCGGCAACAGTGGTGGCCGTGCTTGTACACTATGGGAAAACGCTTAGGCCTCTATGGTCCGGGACCGTAGGAGTGGGTGCTTTTTTCTATAGTGTGCAAGCACGGCCACTGATGCTGGATTGCAGGGCAGTCATAACCATTGAAATAAGAAGGGTATATGATGGCAAAATGAATCCACAGGAAGCAATATGTACATATAATAACAATACATTAGTAAGTGCCTTGTATTAACTTTCTCTACATGATAAAGGCCATTTGCTGAAGTGAGACAACCCTTTAACAAATGCAGTTAGACCAGTTTACTGTTATTCACATGCACGTTCATGAACAGAGGGGGTGGATTGTGATTTTAACTACCACTATATGTGTCTTCACGCTTGTCAAGTTAGGAGATCATTGCAAACTGCTGACGACATCTGTGTTGCAATTAAAAATAATTTAAACATGCATTATTAATTTATAAGAACTGTAGAAAGACCGGGGCACATCATTTATGTACAGTAGTCAAAGAGCAAAAAGGGCCAGACATTTACTATGTGATCAGTGAACAGCAGCATGAATAATTGACTTAAAATGTGTATTATGGCTGCATGAGGCTGGAGAATGTTTTAACTGATACATTTTTCTTATATTTTTAGACCAGCAAGGCTTAAAGGGTCTGTGTCATCTCACACAATGGGCGCATATTGATAGGAAATGCCCCCATTGTCTAATAGGTGCAGGTCCCACCTCTTGCACGTCCACCACTCCCATTAATTTTTATGGTGCTGACGGAAATAGCTGAACCAGCGCTTGGCTATTTTCGACAGCCCCATAGAAAAGAATGGAGGGAGGCTGCACATGCGCAGTGCGCCCTCCGTGACTTTCAAGGCTCCGTTTACGAGATAGGTGCGAGTCCCTCCGATGGGACCCATACCTATCAGACAATGGGGGCATATCCTAGCCATATACCCCAATTGTCGGGGATGGGAACACTGCTTTAAAGGGACACTTCCATCAAAAATTGTTCTCACATAAGAACAACCGATATGTGAATATTCTATGTCTTTTTAAACAAAAGAAAATGTGTATGGTTTTCTGAATATCATTTTTTAAGTGCCTTCATGTTCTGGTTCTTAAAAGGGTTCACTGGCTTTCATAAAATATTTGACATGTCATAGCGATATATCAAAGGTTTTGAACAGTGGAGTTCAGAGTGCTGAGACACTGACCGATTGCTAGAATGCTGAGAAAAAAGCGCTCACATAGTGTGATCTTTCTCTCATAAGCTTTCCGTCCTCTCACTCCCATCTGCATGAGAAGAGTGCCCTATGAGAGCTCTTCTCTCTGCTGATTCTAGTGATCAGTGGGAGTCTCAACACTCAGATCCCCATCAATCAAAACCTTTGATATGTTGCTATGAAAGTTTTGTGAAAGCTCACTGACATTTTAACGTCCTCCTTTGTGTGGACTTTTAGTAGGGCACCTCACATTCTGAGTCACACCATCATTGCGACCAGAAAGAGCCCTCCTTTTCAGCATCACACTTTACACTAATCTATGCAATACTCTTCTGTTGGCATTTTCATCTAGGCCCGTCAAAAAACAATAGAGTTGCCATATTTTTATCCCACTTCTACACCTATTATCATCAGAATTACACTCCAGATACATCTTCCTCCCACAGCTGCATTGATTACCTATCTATATACAGTAGGAAGTCTTATAATTTACATGGACGAAAGAAGGACACTATTTTGTATTTAATTTTTAATGGCAAAGTACTGCAGAAATGAAAAAAAATGTAATAGTTTTCTGTGAATATTGAGTTTAAAATACCTCTTTCTGATGGAAATATTACTTTATGGTCCATAGACGGGTGATGTTATTAAGTATTGAAGGCGAATGAGCGATCATATGAACACATGTTCCCAATCATTGCCAGCTCTTTAGTCACAGTTAGAAACAGCTATCATCGGGCCTGTATGGGAATGACCAGCTGTTAGTACTGTTGTTTATTTCCATACAATTGGATCACCTAGCACATTTCTGTTTTGCTCATTTGTCGGGTGATCGACCGTACATTTGCATAGGTCTTCTACTGGGAACAGACATTTGTACGAAAGTTCATTCTTGATAACCATCCTGTGTAAGGGGACACGGTGCAGATCTGTACCAAAAGAGGACAAAAAATACCCATAAATGCGCAGTAGTTTTTGCTGTTTTTGGTGCATTATGTTGTGCAGTTTCTATGCGGTTTTTGGTAATATTGGTAATATTCTAACTTACATAACTTTTATGTGAGTGCTCATTTTTTGTGGGGTGATCTCTGTTTTTCATTTTAGAGCGGGTAGGACTTTTTAATCACTTTTTTTTAAATTTATAATTGCAGTTTATGGGAGAATCATTTTCCTACATTAAAAAGAACTTTGTTATGACAGTTGTGAGCCAAAACCAGGTGCGGGTCAAAAACACAGAACAGTTGCAGATCTTTTCATTATACCTTATGTCTGTGTAGCCTCCACTCCTGGTTTTGGCTCACAATAACTGATGGAAATAACTGATCGGATAACTGATGTGTGAACAAACCCTAATCCGTGTCAGTTGCTGCCCTGCCACTTCTATTAGTAACAATTTTCATTGAACTTCTACTGCTCCAATTTTTTGCCACCACCACCACTCTCCTCTGTGTGCAGGTGTACGACTGCATTTATTATATAAATACTATACTGGGCTGCCCTCTCACTCTGAGCCTCAGCTTAGGTTCCTAGTTTGGAATGTATATATAGTAGCTCACCTTCCACTCACCATGGATGTGGTGCTCTATCTAAATGACATACCCTGTCAAAAGGAACTATATATTATATTGTAATAGATGCGCACTCTCATTCGGGTGATACACAGAACATCACCCCTCAATGGAATATCTCAATCAAATTTATTACCAATACATATATACATGAAATACAATGAAAATAAAAAAATATATAAAAATATGTTAAAATCGAGGAATAAAAATAAAAAAAATTATATATATATATATATATATCAGCCAGATTATTTCATGTTGGAGAGATAGTCCTATATAGCCTCAATAATTGTCAATAATTTTAATTTTTAATTTATTATTTATTTTGTCATATTTAAATATATATACACAAAAATGATGAGATCCATCCCCTTTTGAAGAATCGTGCTAGTTGTCAGAAATAGCAGCAAATTAGGAACAAAAATTATTTAAAAAAAATTGCATGCAAAACGCATCTAAACTGTTTGTGCACTAATATATAGCCATCTGAACCAGGATGATGGTAAATTATAGAGATATCTCCTATGTATCCATAAGAAGCTCCGAAATTAATAGAATAAGAATATTAAGGATAATAATAGTGACAGTAAAACAGATGGACAAATCCGGTTAGGGTCTTCCAGGATACCTGACAAAGACTATAAAAAGTCGAAACGCGTCTGTTGCATGTTTGTTTGAAACCCACTGATGCGATTTATTGGAAACGCAGGCCTGAGGTACAGTACAGACCAAAAGTTTGGACACACCTTCTCATTCAAAGAGTTTTCTGTATTTTCATGACTATAAAAATTGTAGATTCACACTGAAGGCATCAAAACTATGAATTAACACATGTGGAATTATATACTTAACAAAAAAGTGCGAAACAACTGAAAATATGTCTTATATTCTAGGTTCTTCAAAGTAGACACCTTCTGCTTTGATTACTGCTTTGCACACTCTTGGCATTCTCTTGGTGAGCTTCAAGAGGTAGTCACCTGAAATGGTATTCCAACAGTCTTGAAGGAGTTCCCAGAGATACTTAGCACTTGTTGGCCCGTTTGCCTTCACTCTGAGGTTCAGCTCACCCCAAACCATCTCAATTGGGTTCAGGTCTGGTGACTGTGGAGGCCAGGTCATCTGGCGTAGCACCCCATCACTCTCCTTCTTGGTCAATTAGCCCTTACACAGCCTGGAGGTGTGTTTGGGGTCATTGTCCTGTTGATAAATAAATGATGGTCCAACTAAACGCAAACCGGATGGAATAGCATGCCGCTGCAAGATGCTGTGGTACCCATGCTGGTTCAGTATGCCTTCAATTTTGAATAAATCCCCATTAGTGTCACCAGCAAAGAACCCCCACACCATCACACCTCCTCCTCCATGCTTCACGGTGGGAACCAGGCATGTAGAGTCCATCCGTTCACCTTTTCTGCGTCGCACAAAGAAACGGTGGTTGGAACCAAAGATCTCAAATTTGGACTCATCAGACCAAAGCACAGATTTCCACTAGTCTAATGTCCATTCCTTGTGTTCTTTAGCCCAAACAAGTCTCTTCTGCTTGTTGCCTGTCCTTAGCAGTGGTTTCCTAGCAGCTATTTTACCATGAAGGCCTGCTGCACACAGTCTCCTCTTAACAGTTGTTGTAGAGATGTGTCTGCTGCTAGAACTCTGTGTGGCATTGACCTGGTCTCTAATCTGAGCTGCTGTTAACCTGCGATTTCTGAGGCTGGTGACTCGGATGAACTTATCCTCCGCAGCAGAGGTGACTCTTGGTCTTCCTTTCCTGGGGCGGTCCTCATGTGAGTCAGTTTCTTTGTAGCGCTTGATGGTTTTTGCGACTGCACTTGGGGACACTTTCAAAGTTTTCCCAATTTTTCGGACTGACTGACCTTCATTTCTTAAAGTAATGATGGCCACTCGTTTTTCTTTACTTAGCTGCTTTTTTCTTGCCATAATACAAATTCTAACAGTCTATTCAGTAGGACTATCAGCTGTGTATCCACCTGACTTCTGCCCAACACAACTCATGGTCCCAACCCCATTTATAAGGCAAGAAATCCCACTTATTAAACCTGACAGGGCACACATGTGAAGTGAAAACCATTTCAGGTGACTACCTCTTGAAGCTCATCAAGAGAATGCCAAAAGTGTGCAAAGCAGTAATCAAAGCAAAAGGTGGCTACTTTGAAGAACCTAGAATATAAGACATATTTACAGTTTCACACTTTTTTGTTAAGTATATAATTCCACATGTCTTAATTCATAGTTTTGATGCCTTCAGTGGGAATCTACAATTTTCATTATCATGAAAATACAGAAAACTCTTTGAATGAGAAGGTGTGTCCAAACTTTTGGTCTGTACTGTATATAGACACAGTGGACAAACACTGTATAATTGTTACATCTAAAGGAAGACCTCTTAAGTTACAAAGTATCTATTCAAAGGAAATCTATACGCAGCACAGCCTCCGATCACGTGATCTGTGCCGACCACGTGACACACAGAGCCAGTAGCGGCCGGGCCGCGGGAAGCAAGCGGGAGCAGCGCTACTACAGGGGGTGAGTGCCCCATAGAGGAACGGCCTGCAGGAACCAGCGGGACAACATGACCGAGAGGGTGAGTGCCTCATAGAGGAATATTGAGCAGGCAGACAATACCTCCATAACTACCACGTGGGACACCACGAGGGTAGTGAGAAGACCTCCAATTTTAGTAAGTACTTACTGCTCACCCCTGTGCGGATAGTATTTTACAATTGATGCCGCACCTTAATGTCAGCAAAAGTGAATTGCTTCGGACAGGAATGAACACCTAAAGCTGTAAAACAGAGTGAAATGTATATTTGTCCAACCAATTTACAACTGGGGACATTTGAAATATATAAAGGATATATAATACCTACCTGTTTAGTGGATGTATTGTTTGGAGAAATTCATATATAAATGATGGACTTTTTTTATATAAAGGTGAATTCTTAATATGGAATATGTACAAATGACCTTTTTTTTTTATAGAGATGGACATATAATGCTGCTAACTTGAGATTTATGAAGGACATATATGAAACCCAATTCCTCACTGACAATAATTGATAATTATTGAGGCTATATAGGACTCTATCTCTCCAACATGAAATATAGCAGTATTTTCATTTATCAGGAACACTAGAGATGGGCACACTTTGAAAATGTTCTGCTATATACCAGAGGGATACTGTGATATACACATCTCGCTGATATATATATTTTTATTCCTTGATTTTAACATATTTGTATATTTTTTTTATTTTCATTGTATTTCATGTATATATGTATTGGTAATAAATTTGATTGAGATATTCCATTGAGGGGTGATGTTCTGTGTATCATCCGAATGAGAGTGCTCATCTATTACAATATTTTTATTTATTTTTTTAAATTTTATTGTTTTCCAAATGGCAAACAATTATAATAAAAAGGAGATCTCATCCTCAACATATAAATCCCCCCAAAAACCCAACCCGACCTCCCCAACCCCGAACCAACCCACGATGCGTCTCCAATAAATAACAAATTATAATATGTATACATAATCACGTAGATACATAAACATGTATACACATACAAAGAATAAGTAAAAATAAATACCTAAGTAGATAAATGGTGTGGAGGGAGGAGAGGCCAACTACTCAATCCAAACTCCCCAAACCTTCGACCATTTCTCCCCAATATTCCTTTGAGTATATAAAATATTTTCATAGCTCTTTACCTTATTAACGAGATATACCCATTGCTCTACTCTCGGGATCTCCCGCGATAACCAAATTCGAGCAATAATAAGTCTAGCTAAGAACATTATTTTGATTAAAAGGATCTTTCTATGACTGGAACAATTAACATTGGATAAATCCCCTAATATCGAACATTCTATTGAGAAAGGGACCAGAACCTTCGTTCTTTGTAGAATATATTTATAAATAGACATCCAATACTCTTTCAATTCTGGGCAAACCCAGAACATGTGCAAAAAGTCAGCGTCAGTTATATCACATCGGGGACAATTAGAGGTCTCTCTTAAACCCCGTTTTTCCATCCAAATAGGTGTGATATAAAGCCTGTGTAAAATATTAAATTGTACTAAAGAGTGATTAAAATTATGTGAAACTAATCTTAAATTCAAAAAACTATTTCCCTGTTTCTCAAAATCAACACTAGTACCCTCAGCTTGCCAGGCCCTTTGCCCTAGAGAGACCAACTTATTAAACAGTGCCTTTATTAATATTTTATATAAATAGGATACCTTTACAATTTGATTGGTATTCCCTATCAAATCATTCAAAAGTGAAGTATAATCTAAGACCGATCGTGCTTTATCTTTTAAAGTAAAAAGTGCTGAACGTAACTGCCCATACCTAAACCAATCAGAATCAAAAAAATTCAAAATCTGTACAAAACAAGAAAAAGAAAGTATCTCACCATTGCTAACCACCTGTGAGACGTATAAAATATTACTTCTTCGCCAAAAACAATCCTCAGCTATATAATTTAATTCTTGTAAATAATAATTGTGCCACAGAGGGGTATAGATTAAAGATCCGCTTACACCCAACCAACCTCTAATAGTAGCCCACGCTTTTGAAAACAATTTGGCGGCTATTTTATAATCATGTTCCCTATTAATTAATTGACCTGATTCCAAAAATGCAAATATATTATCAAATGGGGAAGATTTTACCAAATAATGCCACAATGCACTTTTTTTCCAATTATTAAACAACCAAAACTGTCCAGCTATAAAGTAGCCCTTAAAATAAGGGAGGTTTAACCCTCCTTGTTCCATAGGCTTATAAAAATGTTTCAGCTTTAACCTAACTCGCTTTCGTCCCCAGAGAAGATCATTAATCAACCTTTCAATAATCTTAAAAAAATTATCCTCTATCCACACTGGAGAATTTCTAAGAACATAGAGGAATTGGGGTAGGATGAGGATCACCATCTTGATTAAGGATATTCTATCAGCTGTAGACATAGATAATCGTAACCATATTGTAATTTTCGATCTCAATTTTTTAATCAAAGGGACTAGATTAAGGCAAATAAAGTCTTCAAACCTAGGGATATTCTCATACCCAAATAATCAAATGTATCCA
>ONZH01009605.1:0-82962 GCA_900303285.1 Rhinella marina
GGGGATGAGGATGAGGAGGAAGAGGAGGAGAATGTCGGCGAGACAGTAGAGGGTACCAGTGCTCAGTCCTTAACTCTTGAGCGTGTATGGGCTGAAGAGGAGGACTTGGAGGAGGAGGGAGGAGGAAATGGAGAGTCAGGCCAGTGAGGAGAGGGAATTCTTACGTGTTGGCACTCTGGCGCACATGGCAGACTTCATGTTAGGCTGCCTATCCCGTGACCCTCGCTTTAGTAGCATTTTTTCAAAACACCGATTACTGGGTGTTCACTCTCCTGGACCCACGGGTACAAGCAGAACCTTTCCACTCTCATCCCTGCAGAGGAAAGGAGTATGAGAGTGAATAGATATCAACAGGCCCTGGTGCACAAGCTGAAAACAATCCTTCCCATCTGACGGCCGCTAGCGGCAGAGGGCATGGTTCTGTGGGCCAAAGTAGCGGGGGAGAGGAGGCGAGCAGGCAGCTTGTCCAGCACTGGCAGGGGAACGCTCTCCAAGGCCTTTGCCAGTTTTATGTCACCCCAGCAAGACACTGTCACCTGTCCCCAGTCTAGGCAGAGTAGGGGGGAGCTGTACAGAAAGATGGTGAGGGGAGTACCTAGCTGACCATACCACGTCCGTAGCGATCACTCTGCTCCATACAACTACTGGGTTTCAAAGCTGGACACGTGGCCTGAACTGGCGCTGTACGCCTTGGAGGTGCTGGCCTGCCCCTGCGCTAAGCATGCTGTCAGAGCGGGTATTCAGTGCAGCTGGTGGCGTCATCACCGATAAGCGTACACGCCTGTCAACTGACAGCGCTGACAGGCTGACGCTTATTAAAATGAACAAAGCCTGGATTTCACCGGAATTCAAATCTCCTCCGGGGGAAAGCAGCTAAAGATTAACATTACTTATGTATCCGATTCCTCTTCTCTACTCCACCTACTACTCCTCCTCCATGTCTTCTTTGCCTAACGCTGACCAAAAAACGCCATTTTTTAGAGGTCCAACTGGCACTCTTTTACCACAATTTCTCAGGAGAGCCCCCTACAGGCCCTCTCTTCAAACATGTTTTCCAGAGGTCCACCTACAAGCCCTCTCTCCAAACAATTTTTCCGGAGGTCCACCTACAGGCCCTCTCTCCAAACAATTTTTCCGGAGGTGCACCTACAGGCCCTCTCTCCAAACAATTTTTCCGGAGGTCCACCTACAGGCCCTCTCTCCAAACAATGTACGTCTTTTTCCTATCTTTCTCTCTCTCCAAACTATTTTTCCAGATAGCTGCCATATACGGTAATAAACTGAGAAGAATATAGAGAACACATGCCACACTTGATCAAGCTCATAATTTACGACTGTACCGGTTGATGCTAAATTTTTAAGTTGGGGTCCTGCGTCGTCATTCACTGAATTTCACTGATCTCCTCAACGTCTCCTCAAAGAACCGAAAGACCATTGTGGAGAGAGCGGCACAGCTCGCCATCAAAGTGACGAACCCCAACGCCAGACTGCGCAGCGAAGAGAACGAATAAATATCTATGTGGTTATTTGTGCTAAATAAAAGTTAAATAAACACAAAAAAAAAAATTTGATCTGTTCCTGTGCCTGATCCACCCAAGTTGAATCTGTCCCATCATGAGAAAGTCCCCCCAAGGAATCCCCACTGTAACTTGCTTCCCATACAACTACCTCACCCCCCGACACCTGTGTCTTGCCATTGTCCACCACCTCCTCAGACAACACTGGTAAATCCCCACTGTCAGCACACGGAGACTGCAAAAGGTCTTGTGAATTGGGGCAGAGAATGTTCTGGGGTAGCACATCAGAGAAGGGGTGACTATGGGGTTCCAGGGAGTACGTGACCACATGCAATCTCCATCTAAAAAGTCATACTGAGGCTCACCACCATGCTTTACACTGCAATCTTATTACTGAGGCTCACCACCATATTTGTCACCTTATTGAAAGACAGACAATCAGGGTTTCCCCGCCAGGTTGTCAGGCAGCATTTTTAAGTGGGTCACCATTACCCTGTCCCTGAAAATTGGCGGTGATGGACCTTCGTAGCACCTAGTTGGGTGCTTCCCTAACATGTGATGGGCATGTGCCTCGCCTTTCTTTGTCTGGGTGAGCACAATTGCCATGAGGGTAACCACCAGGCTGTTGCCTGAGAATTTGGGGTAATGGTGGGATTAGGCAGCCTCTGAGGCATCCATGCATGCTGCCCCTGCAATTTCCTGTCCATTTCCGTGGTGTTGCCATCATTTTCTGAGGTTTCCAGTTTTTCACCCAGCCTTCCCTAGGCAGAGCCTTGGTCCCCTGCAAAAAATGCTCGAGTCTCCCATTGTCTTCAGTGGGGTTCGTTATTCGAAACGAGCACCCGAGCATCAGGAAAAGTTCGACTCGAATAACGAGCACCCGAGTATTTTAGTGCTCGCTCATCTCTACTAAGCTCCCTTTTGAATTGCAATATTTGAGAAGAAAGAAGACATGTGTAACATTTCTTAAATGAATATCAAATATATATCAAGTATAAAATATCACACCTGTCATTTACTAATTAATGTCCAGATACACTCTTCCTTCTTTTCCTTCCTGAACTCACTATTATTTATCACTATTATGTCAACATTCTTCTTGTGTCTTGTATCTTGCTTAAATTTGGTGAGCCTCTGAGAAAGGCTATCACACTATATTTCTTCTCATGCAAAGTGACCCACTCATTTGAAATGAAGGCAAATATGTTTTTCTGGAAGTCTTTACTTGGGTATATGGGACTGGAGAAAAGAATAGCAGTTACACAAATATTGAACATCATGTTGAACATCAAGATTTATTGGTGAAACATTGTTTCTCCCATGCTGTGACTGGTGGGTAGCAGGTGGATGACAGCCTAGGTGAGCCTTAGCCCTTATTTTTCTGTGCCCCTAACAGGAGTACTTCTTGTACTTCATTGATGGCCCTCTGACAGACATAAATAGAAGGAGGCCAGGTAGGTCTTCTGGGCACTGGTTAGAGTAGTTGTCCCATCCAGAAATTTATGGCAAATTGATGGGTTATGCCATAAATACATATGATAGGTTCAGGTCCTACATTTTCAACCCACTTCTGTCTCATGAATGGGGCCCTGCCATTAACAGCATGCATTCTATACATACATAGCACTGTCAACCATCCATTCATCACTAAGGGACTTCAGAAAGCAATGGAGCCAGCAGGCACAGTTTGATCTCCATTCAAGTCAGGCACTGTTCTTCAGATGAGAGCAAGTCCAGCTATCAGACATTTATGACTAATCTATTAATATACAATAAATATCCCTATTTCAGACATATTTGATATGCCATGAATATACCGATGGGTGTATCTGTTTAACTGATTTTTTTAACTTGCTTAAAGTTGTTGTCCCACAAAAAACATTCTACAGTTTTCAAACCAGCACCTGGATCTGAATACTTTTGTAATTGCATGTAATTAACCCTTTTAACCCTGGGCCTGTTTTCACCTTTTTGCCCAAGCCATTTTTTGCAAATCTGACATGTGTCACTGTCTGTGGTAATAATTTGGAACGTTTTTACTTAGCCAGGCCAATCTGAGATTGTTTTCTCGTCATATATTGTGCTTCACGATAGTAGTAAATTTGTGGCAAAATATTTCATTTTTATTTATAAAAAAAATACCAAATTTACAAAAATTTGGAAAAATTTCCAAATTTCAATTTCTCTACTTTCAAAATACATAGTAATACCTCCAAAAATAGTTATTATTTCATTTTATAAATGTAATTTTACTTTTTTAGGACGTGAGAAAGCTTAGAAGCTTAGAAGCCATTTTTCAAATTTTCAACAACATTTCCAAAACCATTTTTTTAAGCACCAAATCAGATATAAAGTGATTTTGAGGGGCTTACGTAATGGAAACCACACATAAATGACCCCATTTTAGAAACTACACTCCTCAAATTATAAAAAACTGATGTTACAAACTTTGTTAACCCTTGATGTTTTCCACAAGAATTAGAGGAATATGGAGGTGAAATTTCAAAATTTCACTTTTTTGGTAGATTATTCATGTTAATAATTTTTTTCTTGCAACACAGCAAGGGTTACAGCAAACTAAACCTCAATATACATTACTCTGATTCTGCAGTTTACAGAAATACCCCATATATGGTGGTAAACGTCTCTATGGATTTGTGGCAGTGGTCAGAAGGAAAGGAGCGCCATACGAATTTTGGAGGCAGATTTTGCTAGAATGGTTTTTAGGCACCATTTTGTAATTGAGAGACCCTGACGTACCCCTACAGTGGAAACCCTCAAAAAGTGACCCCACTTTGGAAACTACACCCTTCAAAGAATATATTAAGGGGGGTACTGGCCACTTTGACCCCCTAAGCGTTTTACGGAATTTGGAAACACTTGGCTGTGAAAATGAAAAGTTTCATTTCTTCCAATAAAATGTTGCTTTAGCCCGAAATTTTTCATTTTCACAAGGGGTAACAGGAGAAAAGCACGCCATAATTTGTTCCCCATTTTCTCCTGAATACGGTAACACCCTATATGTGGTGGTAAACTGCTGTGGGGGCACATGGCAGGACTCAGAACAGAAGGAGCGCCATATGGATTTTGCAGCACAGATTTTGATGGATTGGTTTGCGGGAGCCATTGATTTTTATTTTTTTATTTATTGTCTTATGTGGGGGCTCATTTGCGGGATGAGGTGACGTTTTCATTTGTACCATTTTTGGGTACATAAGACTTTTTGATCGCTTGGTATTACACTTTTTGTTAGTCAAGGTGAAAAAAAATAGCTGTTTTGGCATCGTTTTTTTATAATTTTTTTTTACAGCATTCACCTGAGGGGGAAAAGCATGTGATATTTTTATACAGTGGGTCGTTACGGACGCGGCGATACCCAATATGTCTACCATTTTTATTTTTGTTAAATTTTACACAGTAAATGAATTTATGAACAGAATAAAATCTTTTTTTGTGTTGCCATTTTCTGAGAGCCATTTTTTTTATTTTTCTGGCGATTGTCTCAGGTAGGGTCTCATTTTTTGTGCGACAAGATGACGGTTAGATTGGTACCATTTTGGGTTAAATACGCCTTTTTGATCGCCTGCTATTACACTTTTTGTGAGGGTAGGTGACCAATAAATTGCTGTTTTGGCATAGTGTTTTAAAAAATTTTTTTTTACAGCATTCACCTCAGAGGGGATATAATGTGATATTTTAATAGAGCAGTTTGTTACGGATGTGGCGATACCCAATATGTCTAACATTTTTATTTTTGTTAAGTTTTACACAGTAAATGAATTTATGAACAGAATTAAATCTTGTTTTTCTGTTGCTATTTTCTGAGAGCCATATTTTTTTTATTTTTTGAGCGATTGTCTCAGGTAGGCTCTAAGTTTCTGCGGGGCGAGATAACGGTTTGATTGGTACCATTTTGGGGTAAATACGCCTTTTTGATCGCGTGGTATTAAGCCAGGCCCCAGAGGTGGAAACCTGGACAGAAAATTATTACAGGCTGAGGCCCGATGGATATATCGACTTGATACAATGAGCCCAAAGGGCCTTAATGAAGGTTTCTCATTCTCAGCATTCATTTGAGCAACTTATAGAACAATATATGGAACTAAGAACATATAGGGAGTACATATATATATATATATATATATATATATATATATATATATATAAACAGAACCATCCCCTCAAAGTAAACATCTTAACTCCACTGAAGAACCACATTAATGTGGATAGGCATGTCGCAACTAACAAAAAGTTATAATAATCAAGGAAGTTGAAAAAATGGAAAAAGAGAGAATATAGAACTAGAAGATCCTAAATGATGTATATTAGAGGAATGACTATTTTTGTAAAGAGCAAAATAAAGGAGATACATTGTAAAGGGACTATAAATAAATGGAAAGGGAACAAGAAATGGGAAATGGAGAGATAAATGGAAATAAATATGTAGCAGAATAATGTAAATGAATATATTATCAAAATAGGGGAATATTACATACATCAAAAATATTATAGAAAATATAGCAATAAAAATAAAAGATAATAAATAGAACAATACAAAAAATCAATAACATTAATACTGTTATAAATTATAGAAAAAATGGTCCCTCAATAAATAACAAATAAAAGATAATAAATAGAATAATGATAAAAATATAAAACATCAATATTATTATAGTTCACAGAAAATATTATAGTAAAAATTGTACCTTTATAACCATGTTCATAATTAATTTAGTGTAATTGATAGCTGCATCTCCCTGATCAAGTCTAGAATAATTTATATATTGTGAAATCATGATGGGGAATAAGAATTATTGGGGCTAAATGTGGCCTTAAATCATATTATGCAGTTATTAATGAATATAATAGTAGATCTTCTCTTTAAATAGGTCTTAGAAATGGTAAATAACGCAGACTCTCTTCCAAATAAAAAGTAACATAATGTGGAATCAGACATTACGGACATGCGCATTGATCCACCAATAGGTTGAAAAAAACTAAGTCCCCTGACATGCACATAAGGGAAAGGAATGCCGCGCTCTAAGTCGGAACCCGATACGCACGCAGGAGGCAGGAATATACCGTGACGTTCACACAGGAGACTGTACGGCATATTAGTGGACAAGAGGTGAGTGGTGGATGATGATATTAACATTCCCCGGAGCCCATTGATTGAGTAAAAAAGAAGGGGGGGGATTCGCTCCACTTTAAAAGGGTTAGAAGTTTGGGCACTCGGGTTAGAAGCTCCGATACCCCTGAGGACGCCATGTCATGGCGAAACATGTCGGGGGAGCTTGTTTTGTTATTTTAATTGGCAGCCACACTTAGTTTTCATATGGATCGGTGGAACGCACTGCAGTAGTAGGATCCAGGCAGGAAGGGATTATACAAAAGTAATAACTAATAGGTTTAAGATACAAATGTGCACAGTTAAGAGAGAAATAGGGGGAATAAGATAAAATTCCATATGAACACTCTGAATCCCAGGTCATTGCTGATACAGTGTAAACAAAGAGAGATACAATATAGCAACAAAATAAAGCCACAACTCTCAATCTTAAAAGAGGGATATGAAGGCAATACCCCTCTACTAACAATTATAACTGTGACTATAGATGAATACCCACAAACTAAGTGTTGCTAGCACTTTTAAACAATAAATCACTTTATTTTGGGGGTGGTATAATTATTTTTTGAAGGATAATATTAAAGTTAAGAATAAAGGTTATGTTTTAAAAGGCCAAAAACAGAAAATATAGCCTTTGTCTATTGGATATTATAAGAATAAATGATTTCTGTGCCATAGTCCTTTTCAGTATGGGTCTCATTTTTTGCGCGACAAGATGACGGTTAGATTGGTACCATTTTGGGTTAAATACGCCTTTTTGATCGCCTGCTATTACACTTTTTGTGAGGGTAGGTGACCAATAAATGGCTGTTTTGGCATAGTGTTTTTTAAAATGTTTTTACAGCATTCACCTGAGGGGGGATATAATGTGATATTTTTATAGAGCAGTTTGTTACGGATGTGGCGATACCCAATATGTCTAACATTTTTATTTTTGTTAAGTTTTACACAGTAAATGAATTTTTGAACAGAATTAAATCTTGTTTTTGTGTTGCTATTTTCTGAGAGCCATATTTTTTTATTTTTTGAGCGATTGTCTCAGGTAGGCTCTAAGTTTCTGCGGGACGAGATAACAGTTTGATTGGTACCATTTTGGGGTAAATAAGCCTTTTTGATCGCGTGGTACTACACTTTTTGTGAGGCAAGGTGAAAAAAAATGGCGGTTATGGCATAGTTTTTTTTTAAAAAAAAAATTTTTTACAGCATTCACCTGGGGGGCCATCTCATGTAATATTTTTATAGAGCAAGTTGTTACGGATGCGCTGATATCCAATATGTCTAACATTTTTATTTTTGTTAAAGAGGACCTTTCACCACTCCTGACATGCCTGTTTTAATAGCTTCATGCATTCCCTATGTCATAACAATTCTGGAACATCTATTCTTAGGTCTCTATGTTGTGCCATTACTTTATTATTTGCACTAGAAGTTATGAGTGAATTGCTATTTGCCTTCAGTAAAGGAACAGAGGGGAGGTGACCAGTTGGGGGGGTGTACCTGCACAGACTGACTCTAGCCAATCAGTGCTGCCATGTTCAGACTGTGCAGATACACACCCCCAACTGTTACCTCCCCTCTGTTCCCTTACTGAAGACAAATAGCAATTCATTCATAACTTCTAGTGCAAATAATAAAGGAATGGCACAACATAGAGACCTAAGAATAGATGTTCCAGAATTGTTATTACATGGGGAATGCATGAAGCTATTAAAACAGGCATGTCAGGAGTGGTGAAAGGTCCTCTTTAAGTTTTACACATTAGGTGCATTTTTGAACAGAAATCTTTTTTTTTTTGTGTTGCTATTTTCTGAGAGCCAAATTTTTTTTATTTTTTGGGCGATTGTCTTAGGTAGGATCTAAATTTCTGCGGGACGAGATGACAGTTTGATTGGTACTATTTTGGGGTAAATACGCCTTTTTGATCGCCTGATATTACACATATTGTGAGGGAAGGTGACCAAAAAATGCAATTTTTTGGCACAGTCTTTTTTGTTTTGTTTTTGCTGTGTTCACCTGGCGGGGTGGGTGATATTTTTATAGAGCCGGTCGATACAGATGCGACAATACCTAATATGTATACTTTTCTTTTCTTCTCTTTTTTTTTTACAATTTCTTTAACTTTATTTTGGGAAAAGTGCACTTTTTTTTTACTTGAAACTTATTTTTTGTAAAACTTTATTTATTCACTTTTTTCCACTTTTTTCACTTTCAGGGGTCTGATCCCCTTTACAATGCATTACAATATTTCTGCATTATAATGCATTGGCTGTAAGTGTATTACCAGTGTAATACACTTACAGCCTGCTTCCTGTGATATCCAGGGGGGCTGGATCTCACAGGCTCGCAGAGATGGCAGCCACGTCGGGCTGCCATCCAAGCCATCGGGTCCCCATCACAGCAGCGCGGGGACCCGATGGACTCTCCTTGAACATGCCAGCATCGCATGCGCCGCAGTCAGCGCTGACTGCGGCACATTGAGGGTTAATTGGCCCGCATTGGTGTTTTCACCGATGCGGCCGTATGCAGCCGGCCCCCTGCAGCTGATTGGGCGAGCGCAGCTCCTGCACCTGCCCGATCAGCGCGCCGTAGTACTACGGCGCTGGGCATCAAGCCCCTTCACACAGCACCGTACTATTATGGCGCTGGGCATGAAGGGGTTACAAGTTTTGTATAGCTACTGAGTCATTCAATAATAAATAAATATAGTGGCACTTATTTTCTTATTTCTTTCACTGGCTCATTAAGAAGGGGGCACATGCTCAGTTTCATCCTTCAGCTGCCTCCTGAGCTGTGATAGGGAGATCACAGACATGCCCCCTGAGCTACAGCAGAAAAGACATTCCCCTTGAGCTGCAAGTTTAATATAAATTGCACAGCAATGAATGAGGAGATCTCTGGATCCAAGTGAGGTACAGGGTTGGTTCTAGGTTTGTTAGAAAGAGATTGCCATTTACTATAAGATGTCTGATTTTTATATTTTACATTAGTAGTGCCCTGGAGTAGGAGTACAGTGAAGTCTGGACATTTGTGGACATTTGCCCCTGTTTCCACTATGCAAAGTTAAAACCTCTTACTTTATTTCTCTTGAAAGGGTTAACTTTCACTGACTATTACTGTGGAACTGCATTTTATTGTTGTGATATATATCCTGTTCATTTGTGCTGTATTTGCAAGGTTCTGTGGCAAGGGTTAATGAACACTGAGAAACTGTTGGGACTTTGAATGAGAAGCTTATGATTTTCTACTGCTCTCATAGAGTTTAAAGAAGACCACGTTTTGGAGGGGAAAAAACCATACATTGTTTACCACCAAACCCATACAGCTTGACCTTTTGAATGTTTGGTTTTAGCTATGTTGTTATGCCTGGAAACTTGTTTTTGTCTGGAAAAACTGCTATGTTATTGCCATTGAGTATTATTGATGTATTAATGTAAGTCTATGACAGACAGGAGTTGAAACAATCTATCTGTTTGTGCTGAGCTTCTCCACTATACCCCTCCCAATAGAAGGTTCCAGTCTAGATAGAAATTGTATATAAGGAGAGCAGTCAGAGCCCCTAGTGTGCTGCAGTTAGGGAACATTGCTTGGAAGAGGAAACTCTGTCAGACTATTGAGAGAACAGAAGAGGACGCTGAGACAGGGATACTCTGCCACAGACCCTGGATCATCAGCTTTGGACCAGGGTACCAGCCTGACGATAGAGGGACAGCTAGCTCAGGCTTTTTCTCAGCATCAAACCCTTCTTATGTCAGGGAAGAGACTGGAGAAGCCAGCTCAGTGCCTTGCCTGTATTGTTTTGCACCTGAATTCCTCCAGTAAAAAAAGCACACGGGTTTACTGCAGACCCTGAATCTCTGTACTTATTTCCCATTGGGGTGCACCACACTTTACCATCCCTTCCGGAGAGCAGCAACACATGGTGACACCTCAGCGGTGTCCAAGGGACCCAGTGTAGCATTGGGGCCATCCCAAACCCAGACACTGCACAATCACGGTATAACCCCTTAAAAACATGCTATTTAGAATACTTATCTTTTTCTATACTAATTTCAGCAATATTATTACATCATTAACATTTCTGCATTTTATCAAAGTTTAAATAAAATATAATGATCATTTTTAGAATCTTGCTTGTCAGAAAACATGAGGATATTAAATCTTAAATTAATGCAGTCCATTAGATATGGATAGTTACCTAGGTAATAGATGGATACAGTAATGTGTTAAGATTGCCAACACAGTATTTTTTACATTAAAAAGTGGACATGTTTTTTTTCAAAGCTGGTCAACTTTTGCCTCATATCTCAAAATATGATGAGCAAAGAGGAAAGGTAAGGAAGGACACTGTATGCATCTTAATTATTGATGTCACATACTGTACATGGCCATCATATAACAATGTTTCAGCATAGACTGACTCTAGCCAATCAGTGCTGCCATGTTCAGACTGTGCAGATACACACCCCCAACTGTTACCTCCCCTCTGTTCCCTTACTGAAGACAAATAGCAATTCATTCATAACTTCTAGTGCAAATAATAAAGGAATGGCACAACATAGAGACCTAAGAATAGATGTTCCAGAATTGTTATTACATGGGGAATGCATGAAGCTATTAAAACAGGCATGTCAGGAGTGGTGAAAGGTCCTCTTTAAGTTTTACACATTAGGTGCATTTTTGAACAGAAATCTTTTTTTTTTTTGTGTTGCTATTTTCTGGATAGAGTAATGTGTTAAGATTGCCAACACAGTATTTTTTACATTAAAAAGTGGACATGTTTTTTTTCAAAGCTGGTCAACTTTTGCCTCATATCTCAAAATATGATGAGCAAAGAGGAAAGGTAAGGAAGGACACTGTATGCATCTTAATTATTGATGTCACATACTGTACATGGCCATCATATAACAATGTTTCAGAAAAGTATACATCTTGAAATTAACCATGTATGCACTATTGTAAGACCCAGTCAAAATGTTAGCCTTCCGGGGCGGAGCTAGCGCCGGATCCGAATGGCCGCACTGTGCTGAGCTCCGCTTAACAGCTCTTCCATAGCACTAGCTATCTACAGCAATCTAGGGCAAAAATGGTAAAAATCGGTCAATCCAAGCAGGGGGACAACACCTCTTCCTCTAAAGGCCACCCATCGAGTGGAGAGATGGACAAATTTATAAAAAAAGCAGCTGCCACGGTTGCCGCGCGGGAACCCAAGATGGCGCCGAGTCTCCCTCACAGGGTGAGTGATCTTCATGCTGAGACCTCAGAAGCGGATGGCGCTGAGGATGACCTGTAGGCCGACAGATCCCTTCCTATCACCAGGACATACCTCGATCGAGCCCTAGACCAGGCCTTGGGCAAGGCTATCGAACCGGTCTTGAATGAGCTCTCTTACCTCCGCCAAGACCTACGCCAGGTCGGGGATCGAGTTGAGGCCTTGGAATCCAACCAGGCCGCACTCCTCACGCATCAGGAAGCAACGGCTGCTGCGTTTCAAAAATGCACAGTGCACCTCAACGACATCCATAATGCTCTTGAAGACCAGGAGAACAGAAGCCGCAGGAACAACCTGCGCTTTCGGGGCATACCTGAAACAGTGGCTGCCGGAGATGTCTCGTCCGCCATTTTCACCATCTGCTCCTCGCTTCTGGGCCGGACTATCATCTAGAAGTTGTTCTGGAGCGGGCACACAGGGCTCTCCGCCCGAAACCCAAACCATCCGAAACTCCAAGGGACATTATCTGCCGATTCCTGAATTTTCAGGTAAAAACAGCGGTGTTGGAAGTGGCCAGACTGCACCAGGACCTGGTCTATGAGGACTCCCCCATATCTATCTATCAAGATCTTGCCCCTTCCACTCTCAGAAAGAGAAGGATTCTCAAGCCTTTAACCGACTGGCTCCGGTCCCATAGAATCCTCTACAGATGGACCTTTCCTTTCGGACTATCCTTTTTCCATGAAGGGAAACGCCTGACCATTTCTACCTATTCAGATTTAGACGCAGCCTACGATCTTCTTCAGATTGCTCCTCTGGACATTGAGAACTGGGAACTATACAAAGATATGACTGATCTCCCGGAGATTCCCAGAGTGGCGCCATTCACCCTCCAGAGGACACCCAAAGCCCAAAGGACCAAGAAGAAGAATAATTCGATGACCCCGAAGAGACTCATTCCAGATGAATAATTTGTTTGCACTCTACCCTATCTAACTGTCTTACTCTAACCTTTTGTATATCACCTCCTGCTCTGTCATCTTTTTTCCAGCTTTATTTTCAAAGTTCACGTATAACATTTGCCATTTCTCTTTGAGGTTTTAGTCTGTTTTAGTGATAGATCCAAAAGAGATAATGCCTACTTATGTTTACTAGATTTGTCACTATTTGATATGCTCTTGTTTTTCTTTCTTTTTTATCCCCGCCTCATTCTAACCCCTATTTCAATCTGCACTTTCCGTCTCTCTCCTATCTTTCTATGCACCTGTACCCAGTACCATACCTGTAGTGTAGTATTTATTTATTTTTCTTTCAGTAGCTTCCTTTTATACTTCGGTTGGTACAATGCGCGGGTTATCCAGACTTTTGTTTGCCTATGCCTGGTCTCTGTATTTCACCCGCCTGCTTTGTCTTTTCCTTTTCTTTTACTTTTTATGGTTCATCTCTAAAGTAGTGACAATGCACATTGCATAGAACAAGATGTCTCCAGCTCAGGTCTCCCCTCTGTAAGCTTACTATATCCCCCTTTCTAATTCTGCACTGTCCTCCTTTCCCTTGTCCTTCTAATATACCTGAGGCTTGCACCCTGTCTTGGGGGTTGACCCTTTGGGACTTCCCATATTATCTCTTTTAAGGTTTCCATTTTTGTCAATATCTTTAAACCGTGCTAAGAAGACCTACACTGGGTCAATGTACCTGTTTCCCCCCCTCGCCTGCCACTATTCTGGTGGCCTCATTATTCAACCACAGCATATACTCGTTTATGGTTATGTTTTTCAAATGTTCTGTTTCTCATTTTGTTCTATGTTACTTAAGGTACCCTGTATTTCTTTCAAGTCTTCACACGTCAGCTTGACCTTCCTGTGTCTACCATGTGCTCGCCGCCGGGAGCCGGGATCGACTCTCCACCTAGCCTCTGTCTCCTGGAGGGGTGCAACCAATCAGCAAGGTAGTGATCACACCATATCTCACCATGACTGACTTACACATCTGCTCATTTAATGTTAAAGGCTTTAACTCCCCTTCTAAAAGGAGTCAGGTCTTTGCATTACTAAGGAAATCTGGAGCAACGGTCGTGCTCCTCCAGGAGACACACTTTAAATTTAACCACTACCCTAATCTGTCTTTCTCCTATTACTCTCAGTGGTATCATTGTGTGTGTGTGTGGGGGGGGGGGGTCTTCGGCTTCCGGTGGTGTGAGCATTGGATTTCAGAAGAGTGTACCCTTTGTGTACTTATCACATCTGCAAGACCCTGAGGGCCGCTATATACTGGTCAAAGGCAGGATCAGCTCCCAAGTGTATACCCTGGTGAACCTTTACGCTCCCAACACGGGTCAAACCCGGTGGTTTTTGTCGCTATTCCCTATTATTGAATCTTTCCAGGAGGGTGTGACCATCGTTGGTGGTGATTTCAACGCAACATTGAACCCTCCTCTGGACGCCTCTACTGGTAAATCCGCACTAGCTTCGGCAGCGTTGAGGTCCATTAGGGATAGCTTGTGGAACTTACATCTTTTGGATGCTTGGCGCATTCTCAATCCATCCACCACTGATTATACCTTCTATTCAAATGCTCATCACTCTTACCAACGTTTAGATTACCTCTTTATTTCAAAGGAACATCTCCAGCTCTGTACTGCAGCAAAGATTGGCTCTATTCTCTTATCAGATCATGCTCCCATATCTATTTCCATTTCCGCTCCATCTCCCACCCCACATCACTTCAACTGGAGAATGAATGAATGAATACATTTTAGGCAACAAATCCCATACTGCCTCCATAGCTGATTCCCTTAAAAACTACTTTACCACGAATAATACTAGTGACATCTCAGTCTGCACACTGTGGGATGCCCATAAACCCTTCATACGGGGGGAGTTTACCAGCTTAGGTGCTTATGTGAAGAAGCAGAGAAATGGGAAAATAGATGACCTTCTTACGCGAATTAAATCCTTAGAATCCCTCCATAAACGCACACTCTCTGACCAGCAACTACAGGATCTTTCTAGTTTACGGGCAGAACTTAAATCTATTCTACATTCCAACTCTGCGAAATATTACTTGAATTCCCAACATAAGTTTTTCGCCCATGGCGATAAAGCCACCAAATTTATGATGTCTAGAGTTAAACAGAGGAGGCTTTCCAACTATATTCACCAGCTCCAGACACCCTCGTGGACGCCCATATACTCCTCCTCGGCAATAGCGGCACAGTTTAGGGAATTTTATGAAACGCTCTATAACTTACCTCTCCCTCCCACATCATCCACTACTTATTCGGCCCTTCTGTCTTCTTTTATGGACTCCATTACTCTTCCTCAAGTGTCACCCCCCCAGAGGCAGGCCCTGATAGCACCTTTCACTTTGGAGGAACTCCGCACGGCATTGAAACAAACCCCTACGGGTAAAAGCCCGGGCCCTGATGGCTTTCCAGTCATGTATTACAGGACATTTCAGGATACCCTGCTTCCTCACTTGCTTAAAGTCTGCAATTCTGCTCTATTAGGCTCCCCCATGTCTAGAGACATGACTCAAGAACACATTACACTGATCCCCAAGGAAGGGAAAGATCCTACCCAATGCCCCAACTACAGACCCATTTCCCTTTTGAACATTGACCTCAAACTCCTGGCCAAAATGTTGGCCAACCGTTTGGCCACTATTCTTCCCACCCTTATACATGGAGACCAGGTGGGGTTTGTGCGGGGCAGGGAGGGCAGAGACAACACTGCAAGGGTTTTGACTGCGGCTTTCTATGCTAAATCCACCTCAACGCCCTTATTACTCCTCAGTACTGATGCAGAAAAGGCCTTCAATAGGCTTAGTTGGTCCTTTTTGGCAGACGCTCTATCGGCCTTTGGTGTCCATGAGGCCTTCATTCAAGCCACTCTAGCCATGTACTCCCATGCATCGGCCTCCATCAGAGTAAATGGCCTGTTGTCTCTGCCCTTCCAGATAAAGAATGGAACTCGTCAGGGGTGCCCACTCTCCCCCTTATTATTTGTCCTGGCTCCAGAACCCCTCCTGGTCAAATTTGATTCAGCTGTAAAGGGCTTGCGTCTGGGGGATCAGGAGCATGTCACAGCAGCTTTTGCGGACGACATTCTTCTTATGACCACCAACCCCTCTACCTCCTTGCCGGCAATCTATACTCATCTGGATGATTACGGCTTTCTTTCCAATTTTAAAATAAATATGAAAAAATCCTTGATCATATGTATGGGTATCCCTCTGAAACAAAAACTCCGGCTAGCAGTAAATTCCCCCTTTGACTGGAATGCTCCTTATCTCACATACCTTGGAGTTAAAGTGAGTGATAATCCCTCAGACCTCTTCCAATTAAACTATACCCCTCTACTTCAATCTATGTGTGAACAAATTGACAAACTGAATTTTCCCACGCTGTCCTGGTTTGGACGTAAAAACCTTCTGACATCCCTGATAATTCCTAGACTGACATATCTGCAACAGGTTCTGCCATTACCTGTACCCTCGGCTTTCTATAACACCCTTAACAAAAAAATCAGATCATTCATTTGGAGTGGGAAGAGGCCCAGGATCTCGCTCTCCTGCTTGACCAGGCCCAAACATCTTGGTGGTATCTCTTTGCCGAACCCTGAACTGTGTGGTAAAGCTATTCTCCTTTCCAGGGCCATCGACTGGTTGAGCCTTAGCAAAAATAAATCCTGGGTGGCGATGGAGCGAAATCTCCTGGGCTGTTCCCCCCGAGCTTTGCTTCTAGGCTCTCCCCAACCCCCACTTACTGTAGGCTCCAAATACCCTCGTATCAGAGCCACCTTGTCGGCCTGGGTGTGGCTACAATCTTCTCACTTATCTATCCCTTTTCCTTCCCCTCTCCTGACTATTGGGGACATTATATATACAGCGTCTAGAACGCTTCTGGATAACTCCCCTTCAGGGTTAAAAAATTCCCACATCTTGATCTCGACATTGTATCAGCACCCGGACAAGCAACTGGGCATTGCAGATGTCCTTGCTGCTCTACCCCCTGCCCCTTGCCTGGGCCCTCAAGCCTCTTATGTTCACAAGCACCTTACTACACATGTACAAAGAGGAGATCTTATCCGCCCTCTAGTATGGTTGGAATCTCTAATTGCATCCACTAGCCCTCCTAGGAAAGTGATTTCCCTACTATACAACAAACTCAACTCCCCACCCACATTCACTAAACCGGCTTACATTAGCCTATAGGATCGTGATCTGAACATGTCCTTTCCTCTGCAAAGTCTCTCTAAACTCTTAATAACTCCGCATATCTCCTCACGATGTGTCAGAATTCAGGAAAATGGATATAAAATCCTGACTCGGTGGTACAATACCCCTGACAGAGTTAGCCTTTTGTACAATCTGGCTTCAGACAGATGCTGGCGGTGCCTTGGCGACAGAGGCTCCTTTTTCCACATATGGTGGGATTGCCCTCTGATAAGTCAGTGGTGGACGGAAATCTTTTCCATCGGCAATCAGATCTGCTCCTCAGACATACCGGTCTGTCCGAGACTGGCATTATTGAATTCTGATGATTCAATGGGCACTCATTCCCCAAGCCCTCTATTTCGGATCTGTTTGATGGCAGCGAGATTGCTGATACCTAGATTCTGGCTCTCCACGGAAGTTCCCCCAACAGAAATGTGGAAACAGAAACTTGACCAAATATACCGGTTTGAGGAACTCTCCTCGTGGGAAAACCGCAACCATGCTAAATTCCTCAACTTATGGTGTAACTGGGCGTCTTATAGATACCAAAATACAAATCTACATACCACATAGGTTACGGACACCTGTGATATCTCTATAGGTGCTCTCTTCACAAGGTCTTTATGGTAAAGATGGCTTTGTATCAGGATCAGATTTCTTTTTCATGCTTGGTGTACATTGTACTGGCTTTGTCATGAGTACCTTATTGTTGTATTATTGTTTTACTTCAATAAAAAACTTAAAAAAATAAAATAAAATGCTAGCCTTCCCACACACACCATGTACATATTTGAATACCATGCCTATGCAATGTTATTCACTGTGTCCTGCAGTGCCTGGCGTAATAAAGTGTACTAGTTGGTGACAAAATAAGGTAAGGAAGTGTAAAGGGTGCGGATGAAAAATGGCGGGGGGAGGTGTAGTTTAATGGCTACCTTGAGAAAACCACAACCAAGGAGTATCCAACTATAACCAAAAGCACTCCTTGAAGAAGTGTGGAGTCCAAAGAAAGCACAAAATACTCACAAAAGTCCTGTATTATCTCATTTTTGTACATATAACAAGTATATCTAACTATTTTATAGTTCTAGGAAATTGACATAAAAATGGCCTTTCAAATGTAAAGAAGGTTGATCACAGGATATGGCCCCCAGTATCTGAAATTCAATGGCCTTTTACCACACACAATTTCAGACGTCATTGAATTTTAAGCTACGGCTGTGACAGTTTAATATATTACAAAGGATTTACTATGTTCCAATCTTATAGAGTATGGTGGTTAATCTAGATGATTCCTGTCCTAGATGTAGATTTGCTAAAGCCAATTTATTTATTCAGTTAATTTGGATGTGTTCAAAATGGTTTAGTTATGGCTAGAGATGAGCGAATCATCCAAAATTCGCTTTGGCGAATAATCAACAAACTTCTGACAAGATTTGTTCTTAATACGAATTTATTCGGTTAAATTTGCGTTTAAAAAATAATCGTTGTTTTGCTAACATTCCTGCACAAATTACGAACATACAGTCAGTGTTGTTAAAAGTACGCAATATGTAAGCATTAGCATACAAAGTGTGTACGAATCCTTAGCATACTATTGACTCACGATTGCGTCATACGCACGGGGCTAGGCCGTAGTCTACAGTCTTTAGAGGCAGTCCATATGAGCTAGAAAAGTAAGGTGCTAGCTATCCGGCTAAGTGCATAAGTTACTAAAAAAACACAGTACAATAAGTGCATAATAGGACACATTGGAGTACCTTAAAAAGAATACACACAATGGGCTAAAGTGCTTTGCAAAGTGGGCTCCCAAATAACCTGAGAAGGGGGGGGGGAATATGCGCGCTTAGGCGCAAATGGAAATTTTCCTGACAAGCCATGTCCATCTGGGTGAGAGTCAAACAGGGGGCAATAAAAACTAAACAAAAAAAAGCGCCAACTAGCTCACCTAGGTGCAGTCCAGGTGCAGTCCATGTTGTGTCTCCCATAGGTCCTCCAGAGGTGTCCTTTAAATCAGCCAGACTGACAGCCAGTAGAAGGGTTCCTCAGATGAGGGACCTGAAGTCCTCCTCGCTGGAACTGCTACTGAATGACATCAGAGGACGCTCCTGCCTCCTGTAGGCCAAGCTGGATGCCGTGGTGGAGCTCCACTGCCCTCTTCTGCCAGAAGTGGGACTTGACAGGGTCCAGGTGGTGGTCACGCTGGTGAGTGCTGCAGCCACTTGCGCCTTTACTTTTCCGGATTCTCCTGCCGAGACAGCAGGGGTAAGGACTTCTGGCTGCAGCGGTTTAGGCAAGGTTGCACCCAGGGAAGAAACCCCAGCTCCCCTGGCTGCTGCTGACTTCATTTTCCAGGGTAGTTGGTACTGCTGGATCACCGTGGACTGGAACATAAATAATGTTGTCTTTAGCTGACCCAGCTGAAAGGACTGTGATGGTGGTGGTGGTGGCAGTCCAGGGATCAGAGGCTCCGGCTGTGGCTTCCCCCTGAAACGGAGGGTGCCATCTGGTGACTCCTGTAGGCAGTGCACGTGTCCTTTGCCTGGTGGTTCCTCCGGCCAAACTACTGGTGGTTATGTAGGGACCAGCAGCTTACATAATACGGCCCACAAAGTACTCCTTGACGTCCTCGTCATCTGCCAGAAAGCCAGAGCCTCACTCCACTGAAAACCACAGGACGATTCCCTTTCGCTGCTCCAGTGTAGGGTCTCCTGGCCTCGGATGGTCCAGTACTTGGATGTCCCAGTTCTCCACCGCATTCTTGTAGTCCCATAGGGTCTGGGCGTGGGTCGTCACTGATGCTGGCACAATCGAATTCTTCCGCATGTAAGGTGTTGTTGTTGTTCTTCTCCTGGGAGGCGAAGTGGACACTCCAGCCACCTCCGCTGCACCAGCCGAATATCGAAAAGGCGAATATCGAGTCAGGAGCCTCTCTTGCACAATTGTGACGCTCTGATCTCTGGAGCAGGCAGTGGTTCGGGGTACTCGTTACCAAAGACCATTTCCCCCCACTTTGGTCGCAGTTGCTTCGCCATGCTGTGGATCTTTTTCACCTCTGGCTTGAACTGGAGAGGAGGGCGGAGTAATGAGGGAGGAGTCTTCACTGCCTTTACATGCAAATAGTTAGATCCCGGTGGGCCGGGCTGGTTTTTCCCGCTTCTGAGGGGGGCGTATCTTCCTGCACTTTCCTGCACTTTCCTGCTCTTGAGGGGGCGTATTGTCATTTTCCCGCTTCGGGGGGGGGGGAGGGGGCAAGAAGAATGTGTACGTTGCGTACTTTGCGTACGTAACGTACGTTGCGTTAGCGTTCAAAATTTTAAGAACATTTACCAATGATACGAAGCGAATCTGACAAAATCAGAGTAAGAAAAATGGAGGATTCGATGCGAATCTTCGAATCGGCGAATCTCTAGTTATGGCAAAAATAAGCAAAAAGTAAGCAAAAGATTTATTATTTCAATGAACTGTGAACATAAAAGGTGTGCTTTGGACAAACTTTAGGCAGAACCCGTAAATAAACTGAATAAACATGCAATAGGTTAACAGCTATATTTGGTAAAAAGGAGAGAATGCATGGCTACGTGTAGTTTTTAAGCATCAATTATGACAAGGGTAAAACATATCTAATGTATTTTTAATTCAAGATCAAGGATGTTGCCCCCTTTTTCTTGAACAATTTTTATTGGTTATGTTTATTTTTTTTTGTGTGTGCGTGTGAGTGGGGGGGCGGGTATTTATATTTTCTTACTCTGAAGGTGGATTTGGAGGTTTGGGGAAAGGGAACTTTTGTATTTACAATATTATATATTTCATATGTATAAATGAGAAACTTTGAGCAATTGATATTGTTTGTATATTATGCCTATAAAAAAAATCTCATCTGGATGTCTCATAGCCCAAATAACCTGTACAATAAATATAGAAGTATAGAATTTATAAATCAGCAATGATCAGTTTAAAGATCACAACTTTGTAATATTCAGACAGTGAAATAAATACCCTAGGAAACCACTTAAGTGCCTTATAATCAGAATGAAAGCAGTGATACAAAAAGGTCATTTTGGCACAACATTTTGCATTTCCCCATTTAATCAAGTTAGCAATTCTTTATAGCTTTATCACCAGTCCACACTCTTCCCTGTATTTATTGAAAATTATTTGCCTGAATTATTATGAATTATTATTTTTAAACTTCCAAATATTGAAATGAAAAATAGACAAAATAGATTCTATGTTTAGTTTACAGAGTGTGCACAGTACTTTGTCTAGTTGTTTTCTATTCTTTAACATTATTATCAATGTCATTTATACAATATATCTTCACAATATAAGTGTCTTAATGTGATGGTGTTTGAGAGAAAGAAACCTTGGCAAGCCTTGGGTTTTATGTCATCTGGAAGAACATTACAAATATAGCCGTCATGTATAATCTTTGTTTTAAACACCATACCTGAGATCCAAATGTAATGAATAAAATAACTTTTATGTTATAAGTCTATGAATGTTATTCGGCATTAGATGGGCCCTGCATTTGTCTGAAAGATTTTTGAGGGAAATAAATTATTGTTAGTGTAATTGGCTATAAACAATCTAATGCTGCCGATATTTTATAGATGAACGTCACATAATAGATGCATTATTTTCTCTGACAAATAGTTTGGTTATATGTCAGCAGATGCAGGGGCGGACACAGACAGCAGAGTGCCCCTGTGCAAAGAATGTGCCTTGGCCCCCGCCCAAGCCAAATTCTCAACCTAACCTATGGTGCCCTAACATTACATACAGCAATACAAAACTTATAAAACATACAGGGTAAAGTTACTTTCACACCTGCAGCACTACGCTCCGGCCACCTGATCCAGCAGAGAATGCAAGGAATTGGCTGGACACAAACTCAGGCATGCAGCGGTTTGTGTCCCGCTGATTCTCAGCATTTTTGCCAGATTGTGGCCGGATCTCTGCCGGACCCCATTATAGTTAATGGGACTAGCAGGCATTCTGCATCCAGCAGTGCCGGAGCCGGTGAATTCCGGCAGGCTGTTCTCTGCTGGAACATTCTGCCAGAATCACTAACTTAGGTGTGAAAGTAGCCTAATACAGCACCTCATACCTCTTACATCCAGTGACGTCTTCTTAGATGTAGATGTTCTCTGTCCTCATCTTCTCCTTTCAGACCAGACCACCATGATGACTTCTTTCAGCCATCTCTTCTCTCTTCGGAGTTTGACAGACAGACATCTTAGTTTCCTACTTTTCCATAATTCTCTCATCTTCTTGAACACCCCATCCTGACCCCAATACTGAGACGCTGTGCTCCCCAACACTATACTGCAGAAACAGTCCACCTGCAAATACTAGTTACACACAGATAGTACTGCCTTCAGTAATTATTGGCACACAATACCCTAAAAAATAACTGCACCCAGGAAACAGTGCCCCTGACACTAATAGTGTAACCATAATGTTCCCCAAAAATAACTGTGCTAAGCTGATATAGTGACAGGGTGCTCCCCAAAGTCCCACCAATAGAAATAATTAGTGCCCTCAGTAGAGCCAATGTCCCCATAATGCCTTCATGTGTGCAAATGCCCACTACTGTGTGCCCAAAAAACCCTCTTAGTGCCCCCTGTTGAGCCGCATAGTGCCCTATAATTTGTGCCAGTATAAAATACTCCTATATAGTGCCCCCATAGTGCTCCTCCCCTTGTCCCCATGGTGCCTGACATAATGTGTCAGTATAAAATGCGCCCATAATGTGTACCAGTGTAGTGCCCCTATATAATGACCCCAATAGTCCTCCTTTCCCCCTTCTCCATAGTGCCCCCCATGTGTGCCAGTATATAAGATAGGGCCCCAGTAGATGCCCCCATAGTGCTCTTCTCTCCTCTCTCTCCATAGTGCCCCCATGTGTGCCAGTATATATGATAGGGTCCCAGTAGATGATCCCATAGTGCCCCTCCTTCTCCATAGTGCCCCCCATGTGTGCCAGTATGTATAGGGCCCCCATAGTCCTCATCCCTCTCCATAGTGCCCCCCATGTGTGCCAGTATATATAGGGCCCCCATAGTGCTCCTACTCCTCCATAGTGCCCCCATGTGTGCAAGTATATATCACAGGGCCCCCCATAGTGCCCCCCATGTGAGCCAGTATATACAGGGCCCCTCATAGCGCTCCTCATCCATAGTGCCTATATACAGGGCTCTCCATAGTGCTCCTCCTCCATAGTGCCTATATACAGGGCCCCCCATAGTGCTCCTCCTCCATAGTGCCTATATATAGGGCTCCCCATAGTGCTTCTCCTCTTCCATAGTGTCCCCCCCAAGTGTGCGAGAAAGGGCCCTTAGTAAAGCATAAATGAAAACAATAAACACATATACTTACCTTCTTGCCTCTTTCAGCGATGCGATGCAGGCGTTTTCCGGCCTGTGTCCCGCTCTGTACGGCTCAGGCAGCACGATGACGTCATCGCGCTGCCTGCGCTTCCCTCTGATAGGCTGCAGGCCTAGTGCCTGCAGCCTATCAGAGGAATGGGCAGGGGAGACGCCTCTCCCTGCCCCTCAGTACTTCTATCTGTATCGCTGTCCTGAGGATGGCAATACAGAAGCGCTCATCTCCCCCTGCTGCCAGCAAGAAGGGCCCCCCCCCCATCCTGGGCCCCTGTGCAGCTGAACCGGATGCACAGGCAGTATGTCCGCCCCTGAGCAGATGCATAACATACAAATGTGCGTTTTCCAGTTTAAAGTGGATGAAGTGTATTAGCAAAATGTTTTTATTTATTTCACTTCTTAAGCATGGCTATCCTTACAAAAGAAAACTTAGAACCCCTTAGGCAGATGCAAATAGTTTAGAAATAGTGCTGGGAGAAATGTTGTGCATACCTTGCAGAGTTTATTTCTTTTCACTGCATCAGATTTTCTTTATAACTGTGCTGGATAACTTTTTGGTTTGATGTCCAAGCTCTGCAGAGTACATTTGGTGTCACAAGCAGGCACCAAAAAGGTAACATGATTACATTTATTCCCTACTCTCATAGTATACTCTCATAGCGGTCATCTACCGCCCACCAGGCCTGGTCACCATATTTTTCGACCACTTCAATAACTGGCTGCTACAATTTTTTTTACACTGAAATCCCCACCATCATCATGGGTGAATTCAGCATCCCCATTGACACTTTCCAAAAAGTGACCTCTAAACTTCTAGCGCTTACTTCCTCATTTGGCCTTTAACAGTGGTCATCCACTGCCACTCACAGAGATGGTTACACACTAGATCTTATCTTTACCAACCTCTGTTCCCTATCTAACCTCTGTAACTCACATGTTACCCTTTCAGACCACAATCTACTTAGGTTCTCTTCACTTATCTCTTCAGCTGCCCCCCCTGTTCCCTGTGATTCTCACTGTGTGGCAAGGTTCACGCCACAGTGACAAGTGGAGAAGCTCTTAGGGGCAGGGACAGTATATGCCTCTCACAGCCCACTGGGTCAATGTTTTTTCCAGCAGTGGTGAGGCAGCACCCCGGCAATGAGGCCAGGTTCTTTTGACCCCCCCCATGATTGTGTAGGTATGGTTCCCACACCACTCACTTATCTGCCTACTCCTCATCCATTATCAATTAAAAATAATTTATCGATGGCAGTGGCAAGTCTCCAACTCTTCTTCTTATGCTTCCTATATGGACTATGCCTCTTCCTCATCGGGCAGCGAAAGTTCAGGTCAGCGACGTCCAGCACGTTTTTTTCAGAGAAGAGGACAGAGAACCAGACGACGACAGCCAGGACCCGCCGGGGAAGAGGCACCTCCAATCCAAGATATCAGTGGCATCCAGACACGGTCACAAGCCAGGATTTGGTAATCAATATTTCCTTTAGAACTTTATCTCCTTTTGCCCGTATAATGTTCTGCATTGTTTTTCTCTTGAACAAGAGTTACATCGTTTTTATCGTACATTACGTCTCAAAGTGCATTTTGCTCATCATGGTGATACTGTCAGACCTACCACTTCTTCTACTGTTATACCTTCTCTGTCGAATGGCCGTTTACGCCTCCGAAATAAAAGCTTGTTCATGCCACCAAAAATCTATCATGGCATCGAGGCGTACATCGATACAATCGACAGAGAAATACATTCTATCATTGATTTAAACCGTAAGGGACATTTTCCTGTTCCTTCTAATCTTAGCAATGTCAAAATACAATCTTTAAAGCACCTACAGAACAATCTGTCAATCACTATAAAGCAGGCGGACAAAGGGGGTGCAATAGTGATTATGGACACCACTTATTATCTTCAGGAGGTCCATAGACAGTTGTCAGATACATCTACATACCAACTAGTTCAGTCTAATCCTACAACACAAATTAGACATCAAATAACTACCGTTCTAGACGAGTACCTTGAATTTGGGGTTATTGATCAAATGACATCTACCTATCTATGTAATGAACATCCTATAATTCCTGTCTTCTACGTTCTCCCGAAAATTCATAAAAATTTACATAAACCCCCCGGTCGGCCCATTGTGGCATCTACTGATTCTATTTTAGCACCCCTTTCTATTTTTTTGGAGAAGATTCTTACACCTATGGTACAACTGACTAAGTCATTTCTAGTGTTGAGCGAGCACTAGAACTTGCTGTTCGGCCGAGCATGCCTATGCTGGGGTCTGCTCAGTGTTCGGCCGAACACCGAGTGCACTCGAGCGCAATGCTCGAGTCTCTTCCCCGCACTGTAATGTTGATTTGTATGCTAATGCGTACGAATTTGTATGCTAATGAGTATGCATTTATATGCTAATGCATACGCATTGTGCGCTAATGCGTACAAATTCAGTTAATTAGCATACTTTTACTAGTGAAAGGAGTAAAAGAGGAGAAGTCGTGATTCTGACCTTTTTCTATTAACCAGACACCCTCCCCTCTTCCGAGCAGGGGTGCCTGGTTTAGTTCCATTGACTAACATTATGCTCGGGTGCTCGGCCGAGCACTCGAGCAACCCCGAGTGCTTGGCCAGAGCACCCGAGCATACGAGCACAGAAGTGCTCGCTCAAAACTAGTCTTTTCTACTTGATACCTCCAGTTTCTTGTAATTAATTAGGACACTGTATAGGATTCCCCCAATTCAATTTTGATTACATTAGACATAAATAGTCTGTACACGTCTATTTCTTATACTGATGGTGTCAAGGCGGTGGAATATTTTTTGTCTAAATCTTCATTTACATCACTTGAACAGTCCTTTTGCCTTAAACTGCTTGAATTAGTGTTATATAATAATTTCTTTATGTTTGGAGATAATTATTGAAAAAGAGGGGAACTGCAATGGGAGCCAATGTGGTCCCCCCTTATGCAAACCTCTATATGGCAAAATATGAGGAATATTTTGTATACACACATCCCCTCTTTGTACAACACGCGTTAATTTGACGTCGGTACATCGACAACGTGTTTTGCATATGAACAGGTGACACTAATTCATTCAATACTTTTTATGAATATTTAAATGGTGTAAATGAGGATTTACAATTTACCGCTCATTTTGATTCCAGTAGGGTTAGATTTCTCGATACCTAGGTTCTTAAAGATGTTCAAGGGGTTCTTACCACTGATCTTTTCACAAAATCTACTGTTCGTAATGCACTACTGACGTACTCTAGCTGCCATCCCATGAATACAAAGGAATCCCTTCCTAGATCGCAGTTTACTCAGGTTATTCGTATTGTGAGCGATCCCATAATTAGACAGACACGTCTTACCGAAATGGCTCAGAAATTTCATAATCGGGGCTACCCAAAGAATTTGCTTAAAAAGGAATTGGACCGTATAGGACAGGATATCCCCCCTAAAATGAAATCTTCTATTCCGCGTATACCATTTGTGGCTACCTACCATCTAATTATGCCTAAAATTCAACAAGTAATAAAAAAGCATTGGTCAATTCTTAATAAATGTTACCCTAATATACCGGAATTTCTTGAACCAGTCCTAAAAATATACGTGACTTCTTAATTAGAGCTGATGTAGGTGCACAAAAAGTGGGCCCTAGACAAACTACTCTCCTAACGCCAAAACGTGGAACTCTTCCATGCCTTAATTGTGCTCAGCGAACACATGTGACAAAAGGCCAAACATTTTCACATCCTCTTCCAGGCAGAACCTACAATATTCGTGGGTTCTTTACCTGTGCTACCTCATATGCGATTTATCTTATTAAATGTCCATGTGTTGCAGTGTGTGTGAGACCACATCAGCAAACATAAGTCCGACATCAGATGTAAAAAAGGGTATTTTCCTATCCCAGATCATTTTATAAATGCTGGTCATAACATCAGTCAGCTAAAATTCCAGATTATCGAACAGGTCCCCCTTCCCCGTAGAGGTGGTAATCGTAAACTAAACTTGCTCAAACGTGAGGCCTTCTGGATCCATGAGCTTAGGACCTTGGCTCCAGCAGGTCTTAATCGTGATTTTGAATTATATATCTAATACACTGTGTTGTAGAGCTATATTCTAATAATTTATTTTAACATATTATTTCAGATTATATTGGACATTTCTACCATTTAGGTAACCCTTGGCTGTTAAGTATTAACACTGTCAGCTATGTTACTAATACATTTAGTTTTGGTATATGCCTGTACTTCATTTATATTGCTATATATACTTAGGTAGTGTGGTACATTTTCTAGGGTTACTTTACAGTGGGCCATTACTTATTCGTTCTTTATGTTCCATTATACTTTAATTTTACTACTTATGTGGCCTACTGTATAGTTGCCCTATGATGTACTATTAGCGCTATGGAGTAAGGGCAAGATCAGTTTCTACTTTGCCCTCAGTCCCTCTGCACACGAGCGCGTACCGGGACATGCGGTCATGTGACCAGCTCCTGCATCTTTTCAGCGAGCCTTCTCCAGCATAAATATTGGTGCAGGCGCCTTACAGTGCTATGGACGCCACTTCATATGCTCCCACTTTACACCAACGGTATGTACCAGTTCTACTCTTCTGTACAATGTTTTTTGTACAATTCTGTGAGTAATCACCTATAAAATTGGTTAATACTAGATATATCTATTGCAACTTGGTGTGTTTAGCCCGGTTCTAGGAAGGGATATATTTAATAGCAGTCCTCCATGTGGTTCTTATATACAATATATTTACCTTTTATCACTATACCCACATAATAATGTTATTTATAGCAATGAGGCTATCATTCTATCTCTTATAAGTATATACATACTCCTATTACCTATTACCTGGGCTCTATTCAGTCCAGATAATTTTATTATCTTGGATAGCATTGTTCCGTCTGCCACTTTGCATATTCTGGCGACTTTTTTGACCGACTCCTATCACTAACAGTGTATAACTGTTCATTGTTTTGTGTCACATTGTAAATAATATATTATATGTCTTGTGTTTTGTAATTGTTAACCAACTAATTTTGTCATATTGTCTTTTACTAATTGTGTTTAATGTATTGTCACGAGTGGTCTTGCGTCTGGAATCAGACGTTCTGCGCGGCTTTCTAAGTGACAGGTTTGACAGGCTATTCCCTGTGGTTTGGGTGCTGTTATCCACACCCCTTTCCCTCAGCTGTTGCCGCTGGGCAATTAGCTGTCTCCTACTTACCTCTTCCTCTCCCAGTATCCCTTGCGGTTTATATCTGCTACATACCTGTTGAGAGTGGTGTGGATCTCGGCTGAGATCCTGTTGCTGAGTTCTACTTAAAGTTAAGTGTTTTCCCTTCCTTTGGTTATTCCTGTTTGAGTCTCCTGTTCCTCCTTACGCTTGGAGGAACAGGTTACTCTCTTGTGTCATTAGACTGCAGGGTGTTCTAGGGTTTACTCAGATTAGGTTCCTGTGTATGAGCTTTCCTACCACCCGGGTTAGTTCATACTGGTAGCCAGCTAGGGCCTAGTCTTAGGGTCCCCTGCAGGAGGTGACCAGTTCCCTGGTTTTGTCTGTTCCCATCCCTCATACGCTCGGTGTGGCTTTTCCCCCCACACCCGAGCGTGACATTATAAACCGCCGCTAACAAAAATTTATGTCATTTTTGTGCTGACATGGATGCTATTGCTACACTGGCTGAACGGCTGCAGGGACTCAGCTTGGAGGTGGCTGACATCCGCAACCAGATTCAGAGACCACAGGCTGGTGGTTCTGGGGGTGCTGAGTGTCAGGCCTGTTTGGAGCCTAAGGTCCCCCTCCCGGATAGATTTTCTGGGGAATGTGATAATTTTGTTCTATTTAGGGAGGCGTGCAAATTGTATTTCAGACCGCGTCCACATTCTTCTGGTAATGAGGAACAGAAGGTTGGTGTGGTCATCTCGCTGCTTAAAGGGGATGCACAGTCATGGGCCTTTTCTCTACCGGCCGGATCGCTGTCTCTCCGGTCGGTAGATGAATTTTTCAAGACCCTAGGGATTATCTATGATGACCCGGATCGTATCTCCCTGGCGGAGACCCAGATACGTAACCTTTGTCAGGGTGAGCGGCCGGTTGAGACTTATTGCTCTGAGTTTCGGAGGTGGGCGACCAATACTGAATGGAACGATCCGGCTTTACGTAGCCAATTCTGTCAAGGTTTGTCTGAAAGGCTGAAGGACGCTTTGGCCTTTCAGGAAACCCCTGTGTCTTTGGAAGCCGCTATGTCTCTTGCTGTACGCATGGATAGGCGACTGAGAGAGCGATCTAGGGGCCCCCGCTCTCAGGACGTACTATCACATAGTGTACCAGCTTCCTATGACACTTTGGGTGAATATTCCCCTAGGTTGATGTCTGGGGATGCACCTATGCAATTAGGGGGAGCCACTCCTGTAGCCACCCGTAAACATCTTGGTAATAAAAAGGGTGTGTGTTTTTTCTGTGGTCAGAAAGGACACTTTATCAATGTATGTCCATGCTTCCTATCTCTAAAGGAGAGAAAAGAAAAGGGGGCGTTGAATTCTCATCTCACTCTTGGTGGAGTGGGTAGGGAGACTGAAAATGTGCATTTGTCTTCATCCTGCAGTACCCGTTTTCTCCTGACTGCCGAGGTGGCGCTAGAATCAAAGGTTGTGAAAATTGAGGTGTTTATTGACAGCGGGGCAGGGGTGAACTTGATTGATGCTCAGTTTGTCCGTATGCATGGATTGTCACCAAGTTCTTTGGATAAGAGGATTTCTGTGTTTGCCATTGATTCTGCACCTCTCTCTCAGAAGTGTTTGTCTCAGATGGTGCATGATATCAAATTAAGAGTGGGTGAATTTCATCAGGAGCTTATTCCATGTTTTGTGTTGGAAGGTCTTCCTGCTCCTGTGGTTCTGGGTTTACCGTGGTTAAGCAAACATAATCCGTCCATTGACTGGCATACTAGACAAATTGTGGATTGGGGCGATTATTGTGTTGACAATTGCCTTAATACATCTTTTTCTGCTTTAACCACTAAGACTCTTCCTTCTTTTATATCGGATTTCTCTGATGTATTTTCTGAAGGTGGATGTCAGGATTTACCCCCTCACCGGGAATACGATTGTCCTATCAATCTTATCCCTGGAACAAGATTGCCTAAATCTAGGCTGTATAACCTTTCTGGACCTGAGAGAACGGCCATGAAGGAATATATTGCTGAGAGTTTGGCCAAAGGACATATTAGGCCTTCCAAATCTCCTGTGGCAGCAGGGTTCTTTTTTGTTAAAAAAAAGGACGGATCCCTTAGGCCATGTCTGGATTTCCGTGAACTCAATAGGATTACTGTCCGTGATCCGTACCCCCTTCCTTTGATTCCTGACTTGTTTAACCAGATTGTGGATGCCAAGGTGTTCTCCAAGTTGGACTTAAGGGGGGCATATAATCTGGTCAGGATCAAGGAAGGGGATGAATGGAAGACGGCCTTTAACACTCCTGAGGGCCACTTTGAGAACCTGGTCATGCCTTTTGGGTTGACCAATGCTCCTGCTGTCTTCCAGCATTTTGTTAATGACATTTTTCATCATCTTGTGGGGAGGTTTGTAGTCGTGTATTTGGATGACATACTAATCTATTCTCCAGATATTGTGACACATCAGGATCACGTGAGGCAGGTGTTGCAAATCTTAAGAGATAACAAGTTGTATGCAAAATTAGAGAAATGTGCTTTTGCTGTACATGAGGTGCAATTCTTAGGATACCTGCTTTCATCTTCAGGTTTTCGTATGGACCCAGAGAAGGTCTGTGCTGTTCTGAACTGGGACCGACCTGAAAATCTGAAGGCTCTTATGCGATTTTTGGGGTTCACCAACTATTACCGAAAATTTATTAAGAACTATTCGACTATGGTTAAACCCTTAACTGACATGACTAAGAAAGGGACGGATGTCTCTGTGTGGTCTGATGCAGCATTGCAAGCCTTCTCCGCTGTAAAGGAGTGCTTTTCTTCTGCCCCTATATTGGTGCAGCCAGATGTGTCACAACCTTTCATTGTGGAGGTTGACGCATCCGATGTGGGGGTAGGAGCTGTGTTATCACAGGGCCCGTCACCTGGTAAATGGCGCCCATGTGCTTTTTTTTCGAAGAAACTCTCTGTGGCGGAGAGAAATTATGATGTGGGTAACCGAGAGTTACTGGCCATTAAGTTGGCTTTTGAGGAATGGCGTCATTGGTTGGAAGGGGCGAATCATCCAATCACGGTATTCACTGATCACAAAAATCTGGCTTACCTGGAGTCGGCTAGACGACTTAATCCGAGGCAGGCCAGATGGTCTTTGTTCTTCACCAGATTCAATTTCATTGTCACATACCGTCCTGGGGTTAAGAATGTGAAGGCGGATGCCTTGTCACGTAGTTTTCCCGGGGGTGGTGATTTTGAAGATCCTAGCCCTATACTGTCTGAAGGAGTGGTGATATCCGCTCTTTACCCTGATCTTGAGGCTAAAGTGCTTGAGGCCCAGGGAGATGCGCCGGAGTCTTGCCCTCCCGGGAAGTTGTTTGTTCCTTCTGATTTGCGTTATAAGGTTTTTGAGGAGCATCATTCTTCGGTGCTTGCGGGACACCCTGGGAGTAAATCCACTGTCGACCTCATCTCTCGTAGATTCTGGTGGCCAGGTCTGCGTAAGTGTGTTGAGGAATATGTGTCAGCCTGTAGTGTCTGCGCACGCTCTAAGGTGACACATACTCGTCCCTCTGGACCCCTACTTCCATTACCCATCCCGTCCAGACCATGGACTCACCTATCCATGGACTTCATCACTGATCTGCCTGAGTCGTCTGGTAAGACAGTTATTCTGGTGGTTGTAGATCGTTTTAGTAAAATGGCGCACTTTATTGCATTACCTGGACTCCCCAATGCTAAAACTCTTGCACAAGTGTTTGTTGACAATATTGTGAAACTTCATGGCATTCCCACTGACGTTGTCTCTGATCGTGGGACTCAGTTTGTGTCCAGATTCTGGAGGGCGTTCTGTACTCGGCTCGGGGTACAACTGTCTTTCTCCTCTGCCTTTCATCCCCAGACGAATGGACAGACTGAGCGTACCAATCAGAATCTGGAGACTTATTTGAGATGCTTTGTCTCTGAGAACCAGGAGGAGTGGTCCTCGTTTTTGTCTCTGGCTGAGTTTGCCATAAATAATCGCAGACAGGACTCCACTGGTAAGTCACCATTTTTTGGTGCATATGGCTTTCACCCGCAGTTTGGCACATTTTGTGGTTCTGATACTTCTGGTATTCCTGAGGAAGAACGTTTTTCGTCATCATTGTCTTCCATATGGCGAAAAATTCAAAGTAACTTGATAAATATGGGTAACAAGTACAAACGTGTGGCTGACAGGAGACGCATGAATGGTCCGGACCTAAATGTGGGTGATTCTGTGTGGCTGTCTACTAGGAACATTAAGTTGAAAGTTCCTTCATGGAAGTTGGGTCCAAGATTTATTGGCCCATATAAAATCACGGCCATTATTAATCCTGTAGCATTTCGTCTTGAACTTCCGCAGGCCCTGAAAATCCATAATGTGTTTCACAGATGTTTGTTGAAGAGGTATGTTGAACCTCTGGAGCCATCTCCCTTGCCACCCGCGCCTGTCTTGGTGGATGGTAATTTGGAATTTCAGATTGTCAAGATCATTGATTCTCGAGTTCTTCGTGGGACCCTTCAATATCTGGTTCATTGGAAGGGTTATGGTCCTGAGGAGAGGTCATGGGTACCGGCATCTGACGTGAATGCCAGTCGTTTGGTAAAAGCCTTTCACAGATGTCACCCTGATAAAGTTGGTCCTGGGTGCCCGGAGGTCACCCGTAAAAGGGGGGGTAATGTCACGAGTGGTCTTGCGTCTGGAATCAGACGTTCTGCGCGGCTTTCTAAGTGACAGGTTTGACAGGCTATTCCCTGTGGTTTGGGTGCTGTTATCCACACCCCTTTCCCTCAGCTGTTGCCGCTGGGCAATTAGCTGTCTCCTACTTACCTCTTCCTCTCCCAGTATCCCTTGCGGTTTATATCTGCTACATACCTGGTTGAGAGTGGTGTGGATCTCGGCTGAGATCCTGTTGCTGAGTTCTACTTAAAGTTAAGTGTTTTCCCTTCCTTTGGTTATTCCTGTTTGAGTCTCCTGTTCCTCCTTACGCTTGGAGGAACAGGTTACTCTCTTGTGTCATTAGACTGCAGGGTGTTCTAGGGTTTACTCAGATTAGGTTCCTGTGTATGAGCTTTCCTACCACCCGGGTTAGTTCATACTGGTAGCCAGCTAGGGCCTAGTCTTAGGGTCCCCTGCAGGAGGTGACCAGTTCCCTGGTTTTGTCTGTTCCCATCCCTCATACGCTCGGTGTGGCTTTTCCCCCCACACCCGAGCGTGACATGTATATATTGTAGGCCGTGATCAAGGTCCAGGAGGACCGAAACGTTAACGTTGGCCTTATTTAACAATGTGGATACCAAATAAAGCGTCCTTCTGATTTTGCAAAAAACTGTTGAGTGCCGTGATTTTGCCTTCTCTTGGATATTGGGAGTTCTCCCGATCACAGAGCACCAATTGATACACTTGTGATGTGCCAACCAATTTGTTTTTGTTTATTCCTCATCCATGGACATGTTCCAATCTCCAACAGTAGCTGGTCGAATTACCTCTCCTTCCTATGACATGTGTCAGGTCAAGTGTTGCCACGCGATGTTGGAGCTGATGGGCCTGGGAGAGAGTAACACTACCAGTGAGCAGTTGCTTAAGTACATCAAGTAGCAAACATCCTTCTGGCTGTCAGTCCACCGACGCCAACAACCTAGTAGTGCAGTGCTTTCTAAAAGCACACTGGTTTGTACAAGGTGCTGGCAAATTTCAGAATAATGTCCAAGCACTTCAGCTACTCTTGTGTGGCAAGAACTCTCTCCTGGACCTGCAGCGACAGAATAGCCTGCTACTACACTGCATAATCCATAACATACCAACTCACTAGAATTCGACATGTTCAAGCGTTTGTATAAGCAGTGGAAAGCAGTAAATAATTTTGTCATGCACCAGACAGCTTCAGCAGCAGGGAGCATGCATTGCATCGAGGTCAGGCAGTGGCAGCTCATCCAAGACACCTGTCTGGTGCTGAAGCCCTTCAAAGAGGACACACAGTTTGTCAGCAGGGACAACTGCAACATGAACAATGTCATCCCTCTTATATTTATCTTAGAATAGATGCTGATGCTAATGCAGCAAGAGCCAGCAGTGGAAGAAGGGCAATTGAAGCATCTTGCTGTCTGCCCTATAGTTGTTGGGGACACACAAAGGGAATCTGCCATGGAGGAGAATGACGAAGATAAGAAAGGGGAAGATGAGGATGAGGAGCTGCCACTGCAAGAGGAAGAGAAGGAGGAGGAGGTGGATGAGCAAGAGGACGATGATGAGGATGGCAAAGGCCAAGACGCCCAATTGTCTCAGTGGGGGGCAGATCCAGACAGAACTGTCTTCTCGGGCATGCAGGCCAGATGACGACCTATATGCTCGCTTGCTTACGTATTGACAGGTGTATCATTGACACCAACCAGTCTTATGATTACTGGATAGCCATGCTTTTAGACCCTCGCTACTAAGGCAAAATGGGGGAATACTGTATTTTCCTCTGGCAGAAAGGGAAGACAAATTATGTTGCTAACAGGAAACACTGTGTATGCAGCTTGCCTCAGCTTATGGTGAGCAGATGTCTGCCACCAGCATGTCTTAAAGGAAGGCCCCCCTCCACCACCCACAGAGTCACCCACCTCCTGTTGCCAAGAGCAACAGAAGCTACAACAGCAGACATTTCAGTTTCTTCAACATGATAGAGCAGTTTTTCCACGTTATGTGCCTGCCAGAGGCCAGTCAGCAAGCCAAAAGCTCCCACCTCAATGTCCAGGTTTAGTCCTACCTAAACTATAGCCAGTCTCTGTAGCATAACCAGTTCTCTGACCCTGTGGATTTCTGGGCAGGCAAACTGGAACAGTGGCCTGTACTGGCACAGCACGCTCTTTATCTTCTTTCTTATCCTGTCCCCTGAGTCATCTCGAAGAGGGTTTTCAGTGCAGCGGGGGGATAGGAGACACCCAAACGGACCAAGTTGTCCTCTGCCAGTGTCCAAAACATCACGTTTATCAAAATGAACCAAGCCTGTATTCAGGAGGATTTTCACACTACTCCTGCTGACTCTGATGTACCGTATAGACCTCTCCCACCTAGCCTTGCTAGCAGTGCCCCATCTTGCTACTGTTGTTGTCTGTCTGCTATCTGTCTGCCTATTTTCAGTTTCTGTATAGCTGCAGCTGTGGCCTGCATCATGCTACTAATGCCTCTCAATCATCAGGTTAAGTGTATATGTGTATTAAGTTTCCAGAGAGGTTCTGTTAGTCATTGCTTACAAAATAATTAAAATAAATACATTTTGGGGCAGCACAATTGTACATGATTACTGCCTCAATTCTGACATTTTCTCACAGTCAAGGCAAGGTCTTTTATGAGGACTCCAGCATAAAGGAAACCGGACGGATGCATTATGCAGGCCATAGACTTCTATTATGACGGAATGAATAATGCTCTAAAGGCATTCCGTGATCGAATTGCGTTATGGTCCGGGGTAACACAATCTATAACGCAATGCTGCTTTTATCACTAAATGAAGCGGAAATAAATTTCTAAATATGAAATCCGCTCATCTCTAGTCATCAGTATTAAAATCCCAGGAAAACCCCTTTAATTTATGAAATATTATAATTTACAGTATGTTTACATACTTTATGCTAAAAACAAAAACTAACTGAGATCTTTTGTAATGACATTTAGTAAAACAATGAACACATTTAAAATGAACATAGTAGGTGATATTTATTTCCCCTGCAGCTGATGGTGATTCTCAAAAATTAGGTGCAAATATTTACATATGTAGATCTGTTTCAGCTGCCTAAAGCTGCATCGTTCTTTGAAGTTATGTGAAATTATCTCTGTGCAAATGAGTGCATCTGGCACTGAAAGAACTATAAGTAAAGTAACCTTGAACAAAATCCCCCTACAAATTTAGCAATCAATAGAAAAACAATATTTCCTCTTCAACATATGTTTCTCATTGTAGAAATTTCTTTATTTATAATAGGAAATTACATTGATGTAAATAAGCTTTGAGTGGTTTAGAAATAATAAAAGTGATCAATTTAGCTTCTGGAACAAATCACTTAGACGTGTTCCAGTTCTCATTCATAACACATGAGCTTGGACATTTCTAACAATGGAAGTTCAATTGTTTAACTATTGTTATGGAGAATTCAGCTTATACTGTACTAATCACAACCTTTGTTTATATAGCACCAAAATGATTTTCAACATTTACAATCAGAGGGAACAACAAACATGTATAAAACCCATTATTATAACTCACAATTAGACAAAAGGATAATGGACTTTGCCGGTTAGAACGTGATATCAAAGTTAGATGTAGAAGGGCTATGTCTGTTATTTTTTGCAAAACAATACTGTTTAGGTCAAGGATTCAGGCATGTAGCAAGCCTACAGAAATGTGAATGGACTCTGAATGACTTAAAAATTAAAAACTATCCACTACTGTAAAAAAATATATAGAATATTCTCACGTAGACTCTTAATATGTGAGGAAAATGTTTTGAAGGAAGTGTCCCTTTAATATCTGGAGAGGTGGACATGACTGTGAATGTTGGGGTGCAGGTAGGGTTAGGGATGTTGGGGCTGCTCACCCCGGGGGGGGGGGGGGTACGTATTATAATAGAGGTGGAGGTTACGTGTGTTGTGTTGTTTTTTCTCTTCTTAGAACTGGGAGATGCAGGATATGCTGGGACCTACACCAGTCTATCCCACTCATCATGTGGTCATTCTGCAGAGGGACCCCAGCGCTGGGAAGAGTGGGACATCTGCTATCAGCTTCTTTGGGGCACTTCAAATACCAGTAAGTGGAGTGGAAGGGCACAGTCCTGCCCTGATCATCTTGTCACCTATGAACTGAAGACAGGGACTGTGTGACACCGGATATTGTAAGATTATTACGGTCCTGTCTCCACACCTCTGCATGTTGTCAGGACATCATAGAGCGTTTATAATGTGCTTCATATCTCCTTGTCTCCTGCAGGGGGTGGTAGAGTTCTCCATGTGTTTGTTATTTGCCAAACTGGTCAGTTACACTTTCCTGTTCTGGTTGCCGCTCTACATGACCAGTGTGGGTAAGTGTCACCTCCATAGAACATCTCATGTCTCTGTACCTCCTCTGTATATGTCCAGATAATGGACTGTGTGATATCAGGACATATGAGGACTGCTCTATGACAGATGATGGACTGATATGCCACAGTCCATCAATCTGCCACAGAACAAGTCCGTATATATGTCCTGATATCACACAGTCCATCATCTGCCACAGAACAGTCCGTATATGTCCTGATATCCCACAGTCCATCATCTGCCACAGAACAGTCCGTATATGTCCTGATATCCCACAGTCCATCATCTGCCACAGAACAGTCCGTATATGTCCTGATATCCCACAGTCCATCATCTGCCACAGAACAGTCCGTATATGTCCTGATATCCCACAGTCCATCATCTGCCACAGAACAGTCCGTATATGTCCTGATATCACACAGTCCCTCATCTGCCACAGAAGAGTCCGAATATGTCCTTGTATCACACAGTCCATCATCTGCTACAGAACAGTCCGAATATGTCCTGATATCACACAGTCCCTTCCTTTAACATAGAGCAGTCCATATATCTCTTTATATCACACAGTCCCTTCCTTTACTGTAGATCAGTCTATATATCTCCTGATATCATTCCTTACATATCCTCTCCCCTGCACGTCCACCATCCATGTTCTCCACCCCTATATACCCTCCAGTCCTGCACATCATCACGTCCACCATCCATGTTCTCCACCCCTATATACCCTCCAGTCCTGCACATCATCACATCCTCCATCCATGTTCTCCACCTCTATATACCCTCCAGTCCTGCACATCATCACGTCCACCATCCATGTTCTCCACCCTATATACCCTCCAGTCCACATCATCACGTCCCCATCCATGTTCTCCACCCTATATACCCTCCAGTCCTCACATCATCACGTCCACCATCCATGTTCCCACTATATACCCTCCAGTCCACATCACGTCCATCATCGTCACATCATCCATTTCTCCACCATCCATGTTCCATCCTCCAGTCCTGCACTCATCATCACCTCCACCCCTATATCCTCCCATGTCTGCACATCATCACGTCCACCATCCATGTTCTCCACCTCCTATATACCCTCCATCCATGTCTCACCCCTATATACCCTCCAGTCCTGCACATCATCACGTCCACCATCCATGTTCTCCACCCCTATATACCCTCCAGTCCTGCACATCATCACGTATCCACCATCCATGTTCTCCACCCCTATATACCCTCCAGTCCTGCCACATCATCACGTCCACCATCCATGTTCTCCACCCCTATATACCCTCCAGCCTGCACATCATCACGTCCTCCATCCATGTTCTCCACCCCTATATACCCTCCAGTCCTGCACATCATCACGTCCTCCATCCATGTTCTCCACCCCTATATACCCTCCAGTCCTGCACATCATGACGTCCACCATCCATGTTCTCCACCCCTATCACGTCATGTTTTCATCCATGTTCTCCACCCCTATATACCCTCCATCCTGCACATCATCACGTCCACCATCCATGTTCTCCACCCTTATATACCCTCCCAGTTCTGCACATCATGACGTCCACCATCCATGTTCTCCACCCCTATATACCCTCCAGTCCTGCACATCATCACGTTCTCCATCCTCACATCCTCCATCCATGTTCTCCACCCCTATATACCCTCCAGTCCTGCACATCATCACGTCCACCATCCATGTTCTCCACCCCTATATACCCTCCAGTCCTGCACATCATCACATCCTCCATCCATGTTTCTCCACCCCTATATACCCTCCAGTCCTCCACATCATCACGTCCACCATCCATGTTCTCCACCCCTATATACCCTCCAGTCCTGCACATCATCATGTCCTCCATCCATGTTCTCCACCCCTATATACCCTCCAGTCCTGCACATCATGACGTCCACCATCCATGTTCTCCACCCCTATATACCCTCCAGTCCTGCACATCATCACGTTCTCCATCCCTCCATGTCACGCTGTCACCCCTCTCTGTCATTCCTGTTAGTCTTCTACACTGAACTTCTGCATCAATTCAGGTAACTGTAGCTACTGTTTGCTCTTCTTGCAGGTCATATGGATGCTCGTCATGCTGGAGACTTGTCAACATTGTTTGATGTTGGTGGAATTATTGGTGAGTTAGATGAATGCTGACAGGACGGGGCCAGATACAAAACATTGAGAAGCGGAATCATACTAGAGTGAGGGCAGGATATGACAAAGCCTGGGGCCTTATACTGTGTGCTGCTCCTTAGACCAGTCCTGGGCATTGTAGATCAAAGAAACTCCAAGTAGAAGAATCTGAAGTTCTCTTCCTTATAGGTGGAATTCTGGCGGGAGTCATTTCTGATAAATCCCACAAGCGAGCAACAACCTGTGGACTAATGCTGCTGTTTGCAGCCCCCACGGTGAGTACTTAAAGGCCTTAGAACATGGCCTCGATGACTCCAGCACTTCCTATGGTGGTCCATGCAGCCATTAATATACCCAGTTGGAGGTTCTCACTCATGGACTCTCATTGTGTTACAGCTTTACTTCTTCTCAGCCGTCAGTAAAACAGGACCAGCATCTACCGTGGGTAAGTAAGGAGGCACTCTAGTGCCTGCTCCTCCACAGTCTCTTGGCTGCTCTTCTACGTCTGTGTCTTCATGCCCATCACTTACAGTGTGACCTTGTTGATCTCAGTGATGTTGCTGGTCTGTGGAGCTCTGGTCAATGGACCTTATTCACTCATCACAACAGCTGTGTCTGCTGACCTGGTGAGTATTGTCCCACAGTGTGCTGAGCATTGGCTGGTGACCTGGCCTTTTGTGTTGTAATATATCGGTTTGATAGACGACCCTCTATATAAATATAATATCCAATTTTCACTTTACAGGGAACGCACAAGTCATTGAAAGGAAATGCCCATGCGTTATCCACAGTTACTGCGATCATAGATGGGACAGGCTCTGTGGGTGAGACTATCATCTGATCAACTACCTCATCAGACCTGATCTGCCCTGTCTCTTCTCTATCCCAAAACCGGCACAAAACATTTGCTTCTATAAGAAAATGTCTTTGCTTATCCATCCAACTCTGTCCCATCCAACATCCCTCACTGCCACCATCTTCATCCTCGCCTACACCATCGGGCACCATTCTCATCCTCACATACACAATCCAATGTCATCCTCATATTCATCTGCACCTCCTGGCACCATCTTTATTCTAACCTTCAACCCAACACCATCCTCACCTACACAGCCTGGCACCATCTACAGCCTCGCCTACACAGCCTGGCACCATCTACAGCCTTGCCTACACAGCCCGGCACCATCTAGAGCCTGCCTACACAGCCCGGCACCATCTACAGCCTCGCCTACACAGCCCGGCACCATCTACAGCCTCGCCTACACAGCCGCACCATCTACGGCTCGCCTACACAGCCCGGGCACCATCTACAGCCTCTGCTACACAGCCCGGCACCATCTACAGCCTCGCCTACACAGCCCGGCACCATCTACAGCCTCGCCTACACAGCCCGGCACCATCTACAGCCTCGCCTACACAGCCCGGCACCATCTACAGCCTCGCCTACACAGCCTGGCACCATCTACAGGCTCACCTACATAACCAAGAACCATCCACATCCTCACTACAAAACCCAGCACCATCCTTGCCTATACTACCCAACACTATTCTTACTGTCTTCTCTCCCACTATAATGCTTTTCACTCTCCAGATATTCCACCATCTTTCTTCCTTGTTTAGCTCCATCTTGTGTCCTACCTATTCTCCACCCCATGTTCAGCCCTCAATGACTTTCCTTCCATCTTTCTGCAGGTGCTGCCCTTGGTCCTCTGCTCGCTGGTCTTCTGTCTCCCTACGGCTGGCACAATGTATTTTTCATGCTCATGATAAGCGATGCATTTGCCTTGTTGGTGAGTAGTCTTTTACCAAAGATTCTTAAGGGTGTCACCAATTATGCCACCTGTGTGACCTGCGGGTCCTCGGGATCAAATACTGTATTACACCTCATTCTCACCGATTACATCACCCGTGTGACATAGGTGTCCTCAGTGTCACTAATTACATCACCCGTGTGACACAGGCGTCCTCGGTGTCAGTGATTACATCACCCGTGTGACACAGGCGTCCTCGGTGTCAGTGATTACATCACCCGTGTGACACAGGCGTCCTCGGTGTCAGTGATTACATCACCCGTGTGACACAGGCGTCCTCGGTGTCACTGATTACATCACGTGTGACATGTCCTTTCTCATCTATGACATCACCTTTGTGATACGCATGTCTTTGTCAACCTTGAACCTTTTGTGTCATTCAATATGTTTTTATATTCTCAGTTTTTATTACGTCTCATCAAGAAAGAATTGAAATGTGTCCGGCAGCCAGTAGTAGAACAGACAGAGTGAGTGACATTGTTCTTCTACTCTTCATACACAACCTTGTGCATTCTTCATCCAGCTCATTTGCAAACATATCCATCTGTGGTTCTTGTGACATGATCTACCATACCTTTCCCTCGCAACAGCCTCACGTTCTCCTCTCCTCTGATCCATCAGACTCTCGCCTCACTACAGCCTCACGTTCTCCTCTCCTCTGATCCATCAGACTCTCACCTCACTACAGCCTCACATTCTCCTCTCCTCTCATCTGTCAGACCCTCACCCTCATGTTCTCCTGTCCTCTGATCCATCAGACCCTCACCTCAGCCTCATGTTCTCATGTGATCCATCAGACCCTCTCCTCACTACAGCATCATGTTCTCCTCTCATCTATCAGACCCTCACCTCAGCCTCATGTTCTCCTCTCCTCTGATCTGTCAGACCTTGCCTCACTACAGTCTCACGTTCTCCTCTTAGACTGATCTGTCAGACCCTTGCCTTGCCTCGCCACAGCCTCACATTCTCCTCTGATCTGTCAAACCCTCGCCTTGCCACAGCCTCACGTTCTCCTCTCCTCAGATCCGTCAGACCCTCTCCTCGCTACAGCCTCACGTGCCCTCTCCTCTAATCCGTCTGACCCTTGCCTCGCTACAGCCTCACGTTCTCCTCTCATCTGTCAGACCCTCACCCTCATGTTCTCCTGTCCTCTGATCCATCAGACCTCACCTCAGCCTCATGTTCTCCTCTGATCTATCAGACCCTCTGCTCACTACAGCATCATGTTCTCCTCTCCTCTCATCTATCAGACCCTCACCTCAGCCTCACGTTCTCTCTCATCTGTCAGACCCTCACCTCAGCCTCATGTTCTCCTCTCCTCTGATCTGTCAGACCCTTTGCCTCACTACAATCTCACGTTCTCTAGACTGATCTGTCAGACCCTTCCCTTGCCTCGCCACAGCCTCACATTCTCCTCTGATCTGTCAAACCCTCGCCTTGCCACAGCCTCACGTTCTCCTCTCCTCTAATCCGTCTGACCCTCTCCTCGCTACAGCCTCATGTTCTCCTCTCCTCTAATCCATCTGACCCTCTCCTCACTACAGCTTCATGTTCTCGGATCCATCAGACCCTCTCTTCACTACAGCCTCACGTTCTCCTCTCCTCTGATCCATCAGACTCTCTCCTCGCTACAGCATCACATTCTCCTCTCCTCTAATCCGTCTGATCCTCTCCTCGCTACAGCCTCATGTTCTCCTCTCCTCTAATCCGTCAGACCCTCTCTTCACTACAGCTTTATGTTCTCTGATCCGTCAGACCCTCTCCTCACTACAGCCTCACGTTCTCCTCTCCTCTGATCCATCAGACTCTCTCCTCGCTACAGCCTCATGTTCTCCTCTCCTCTAATCTGTCAGACCCTCTCCTCACTACAGCCTCACATTCTCCTCTAATCCGTCTGAGCCTTGCCTCGCTACAGCCTCACGTTCTCCTCTCCTCTGATCCGTCAGACCTTCTCCTCGCTACAGCTTCATGTTCTCTGATCCGTCAGACCCTCTCCTCACTACAGGCTCACGTTCTCCTCTCCTCTGATCCGTCAGACCCTCTCCTCACTACAGCCTCACGTTCTCCTCTCCTCTAATCTGTCAGACCCTCTCCTCACTACAGCCTCACGTTCTCCTCTCCTCTCATCGTCAGACTCTCTCCTCACTACAGCATCACATTCTCCTCTCCTCTAATCTGTCTGACCCTTGCCTCCCTACAGCCTCACGTTCTTTTCTCCACTGATCCCTCGGGCCATCACCTCGGTATATACCAATGTCACCTTAGTATGATGGAACAGAGGAGAACATTAGTATATACCATTATCTAATTTTACAGTAAAAAGAGTCCAAGAAAGATTAAGAGAAAATTGCTCCAAGTTCACACGTGGCCACATGAGAGGCAGAGATCATTGAATCACAAAAGTTGATCTCTCAATCAAAATCACGCGTCTGAAAGAAATTTTCTGACCTCTGGCGATTAGGAAGCCTCTTACAAATTTTAGGTTATTATGTGAGAATTTTCATCAATGACAAGCTGGTGCCTCACCAATAGTTTACTGGTTTGTGTGGCAGAAACCAGTTCTGTCTCTACATGTTCACATTCTTAGGTGGAAATTCTTATTTTTCAGGTGGAAGGAACATTAGACCCGTGGTCCATGTTACTACATGAAGATTTGGCACCTTGGACAGGATCAGATACACGCTGTGTATGGTCTCCACACTGCAGACCCATATCTGACCTTGGGCCCTGAATATGTCTATATATCTCATTTCTACACACGAGTATCTCAATGTCCGGTTACTAAGTCATAAAGAATGTCAACAGTTTAGGGGCACAAACTGCATGGAGGCACCTGGAGCACCTCTATAAGCTGGAGCCGGATTACAGGGAGATTGATTCTAGTGGACAGTACTTCTGTGAAGTGGTGTTCACATCATGTTTAATGTCTATGTCATGACCAATATGTGGAATGGATGCCTCCCATCATCCACTGACTTCCACTGTAAAGATAACACCATCTACTCCGCTATACTGATGCATCCTGACATGTTCTGACCAGACGGAGGCCATGAGGACACTCTTTTGGCCTCCACCATAACCCTCAATCCTCTGGACACGTTTAGTGCTTAAGGAGCTTCAGATAGGACAAGTATGATGTGAACATTCAATGAGAATCCAACCGAAACCTCTGTATGAAGTGGTAGGTACAGTATGGAGTGTATACAGTATATTGGGAAAGTGCTCAGCCCCTCTCACATTGACATAAGTATTCACCCCTTTACTTAGGAGTTGGTTGAAGCCCCTTTAGCAGTGATTGCAGCCTCCAGTCTTCTTGGGGATGATGCCATAAGGTTTACACCTGGATTTAGGGATTTTCAGCCATTCTTCTCTGCAGACCCTTTCCAGCTCTGTCAGGTTGGATGGGACCAATCAAGGACATTTACAGAGATGTCCCTAAGTGGCTGTGTGCTTAGGGTCCTGTCTTGTTGGAAGGTTACCATTTGGCTCAGTCTGAGTTCCAGAGCTCCAGATAAGGTTTTCATTCAAGAATATCTCTGCTCTATTCCATGTTCCCTTAACCCTGACCAGACTCCTTGTCCCACCATACACCATAATGCCACCACCATGCTTCACTGTAGGGATGGTATCTGGCAGGTGATGAGTGGTGCCTGGTTTCCTCCAGACATGATGCAGCCACCACCATGCTTCACTGTAGGGATGGTAGATCTTTAGGGCTCAGCCAGAGTGACCATAGGGTCACCTCTCTTACCAAGACCCTTTTCCCCTGATTACTTAGTTGGGGGATTGCAGCTGTAGGAACAGTCCTGGTTGTTCTTCTTCCATGTAAGAGTTATGTAGGCCACTGTGCTCCTGAGAACATTCAGTGCAGCAGAAATGTTTTTGTCCCCTTCTCCAGATCTGTGTCTCCACACAATCCCGTCTCTGAGCTCTACAGGCAGTTCTCTCCTCCCTGTGCCTCCACACAATCCCGTCTCTGAGCTCTACAGTCAGTTCTCTCCTCTCTGAGCCTCCACACAATCCCATCTCTGAGCTCTACAGGCAGTTCTCTCCTCCCTGTGCCTCCACACAATCCCGTCTCTGAGCTCTACAGGCAGTTCTCTCCTCCCTGAGCCTCCACACAATCCCGTCTCTGAGCTCTACAGGCAGTTTCTCTCCTCCTCATGGTTTGGTTTTTGCTCTGATGCATTGTCAGCTGTGAGATCTTATATAGACATGGCTGTGTCTTTCCAAATCATCTCAAATCCACGGAATTTACCACAGGTGGGTCCAATCAACATGCAGAACATCTCAGAGATGACCCAGTGAAATGGGAAGGCCCAGAGCTAAATGTCAAGTATAACAGTAAAGGGGCTGAATACATCTGTTCTCACTCACTGACAGCACAAGGGAAGAGATAACAAAATGTGAGGAAAGTGAGAGGGTGTGAGGACTTTCCCAAATCACTATATGTGGCTGACATACCTAGGGAATAGTCATCTCCTCACGTGGCATCGCTCTGACAGTGTATGTGTCCGTTTCGTGAATCAGCCGAGTCCACGGTCTCTCTGACAGTGTACGTGTCCGTTCTTTGTATAGGACGAGCCCCCGGTCTCTCTCAGATGATGTACGTGTTCATTCTCTACATGGGCTGGGCCCATGGTCTCTCTCTGACAGTGTACGTGTCCGTTCTGTGCATCGGCTGAGCCCATGGTATCACACTGACGATGTACGTGTCCGTTCTCTACATGGGTTGAGTCCATGGTATCTCACTGACTGTGTACATGTCCGTTCTCTACATGGGCTGAGTTCATGGTAACTCACTGACGTTATACATGTCCGTTCTCTACATGGGCTGAGTCCATGGTTTCTCTCTATGACAGTGTACGTGTCCGTTCTGTGTATCTGTACCACAAGGTCAATCACTCTGTGGCCACTGTGTATATAGTAACGGTATTTATTATCCTCCTATGTGATTTGTATTTATTCTGTATTGTTTTAACTGAACCCTCATGTGCACCCCAGCCTATCCTCGAGCAGTGATATGGAGACCCATCATGTATGGTGGACGCCACTTTCCTGGTGAATATTTTCTCCCCAAGCACTGGAATCAACGCTACCAGAGCGGCCACTTCACATGGCTGATGTGGTTACCACGCCGATTCCACATGTGTTCACCACCATATTCTAAGAGGGTCGTACAGTGAGGAGGCCAGGACTCTATGGACAGGCTCAGTGGGATATTGGGGCAGTAATGCAGGAGATGCCTCCAACCCTCACAGCATCTTCTATGCCAGGTTTTTGGCACAACTTCAGCCTCCTGTTACCTCTACATGTTATAATGTGTTACTTAGTTTATAATGTCCAGCTGCTGGTTCAGTTGGTCTGTGCTGCATATGAAGGACATGTATGTTCCCCTGTATGTTCACATGCTCCTCCCTATGTGCTCTATATGAAGGACATGTATGTTCCCCTATATGTTCACATGCTCCTCGCTATGTGCTCTATATGAAGGACATGTATGTTCCCCTGTATGTTCACATGCTCCTCGCTATGTGCTCTATATCATAGACATGTATGTTCCCCTATATGTTCACATGCTCCTCGCTATGTGCTCTATATGAAGAAGGACATGTATGTTCCCCTGTATGTTCTCATGCTTCCCGCTATGTGCTCTATATGAAGGACATGTATGTTCTCTTATATGTTCATGTGTCAACAGATGCCATTTATATAAATGTAATTCCTCAATAAATTTATTGCTTTTCCCACCCCAATAAATCTCAGGATTTCTGGGGACCCTCCACCCCATGGGGCCATGTTCTGTGCACATTTCATCACTTATTGAAGGCTGGTGCCCCTTCTCTTCCATTTCTCGTTTCTGGACGGACTCTAAGCAGACATGTATGAAGGTTTGTCATGGATACACAGGAATGCTGGTTAATTGTATAATATGATGCGTTGTGTCGCCACGGGGAATGCTGGGTGTCATTCATGAAGAATATGATCACAGACCCCTTTAAGATTGTTACACAATATCCAAGTGTGAGGCTGCGGAGATCACATGACCCCATCTAGACCATTATACAATATTCAGCTGTGAAGCTACAGAGATCACACAACCCCATCTAGACCATTACACAACACAGAGATGTGAGGCTGCAGAGATCACATGACCCCATCAGGATTGTTACACAATTTCAAGCTGTGAGGCTGCGGTGATCACATGACCCCATCTGGACCATTACACAACACAGATGTGAGGCTGCGGAGATCACATGACCCTATCAGGATTGTTACACAATATCTAGCTGTGAGGCTACAGAGAGCACATGACCACATTCAGACACAACAGCCAGGTGAGATGCTGTGGTGATCATACAACTCCAGATCTCATGTGTGGACACAGGCAGTAACAATGTTTTCAGGTGAGGACATGCGCTACAGAGGTTGTTGTGAGGACATGATCTTCGCCTCCTGTAAATTGCACACTGGGACTGCAACCCTAACTGTAACCCCGAGTGATGGACTGCTACCCTAACTATAACCTTGACAACCAGACTACTATCTGAACAGTAACTCCGAGTGATGGACTACTACCATAACTGCAACCCTGAGGAACAAACTAATACCATAACTGTAGGTCTTAAAACCTTGCAGAAATACCAATTCCTGTGCCAAAGTCTTCACATTTTCTCGGAGTAAAGATGCATTCAGATGCTGCGAGGAGCAGCTGATTGTCGAGAAGGAAGTGTTTCCTCCAGTCAGCTGCCTGTAAACTGGAGATGAATCGCTGCTGCTCTCACGTGTCCTCATACAGCTGATCCCTCGTTACACACCACAATCTGCTGCCCAGGAACGACGATTGAGGTGTCATTGGGAAATTGGAATCTTTCCGCTTAAAAATCCTTGTTTGCTGGCGGCAGATGGAGGTGTGGAATCCCGATCTGCTGCCGGAAAACTAGTCAGTATGGGGCCGAGCGATGACGTTAGTGATCACTGCTTCCCGGACTGTATTACACTGCCAGATCAACGCTAACGAGCATTCCTGCAAACACTTGTTAATGATAAACTGAGCAGGCGATTGCTGGGAAGGAACACCTAGTCCCAATAATTGCCTGCTAGACTCATACAACCCGAACACCACTGCTGCCTGGAAAAGTTAGAAACCCACCAGGGCCCCTAATAAAGACCCTTGTCTCTTCCCTAGACCACCAGGGGCCCCTACTAAAGACCCTTGTCTCTTCCCTAGACCACCAGGGGCCCCTACTAAAGACCCTTGTCTCTTTCCTAGACCACTAGGGCCCCTACTAAAGTGTGTCCGTACCGTAAGAACGGTCACACTGCAGCGGTCCGTACACTAAGAGCGCTCACACTGTGGAGGTCCGTACACTAAGAGCGGTCACACTGCGGAGGTCCATACTGTAGAGTCCTCCATATAATAACGTAGAAGCGGACATGGACTGCGGTGGGTGTCATGGGTGCCGGATCTCCCTGGTAACGTACACACCTTGTACTCTATACATTCTATACTAGATGCACTGGAAATTCCAGGTCTGCTGCTTGCTAAACCTTCAGTGACCGAGCAGCACAGAAGGAATGAGGTACAACCAGTTTTCCCATAGTAACTAGTGTTTCTAGTAATGCTGATGAGATGAGACACAGAGAGTCCGTACTGTGGTGGAAGAGACGCATACGTGTAAAGATGTCCACAAGAAGGTAAGTGCCACAGCAGATGACCACCTCAGATAATGGGGTGCAAGGACTTTTCTGGAACAGCATTGACATGATTGGACTGTACTGATGTGTACCTAATCCTCTCTCTATATGACACCTGTACAGGGATCCGTACAGTCCACTCTCTATGTGGCAGTGCAAGTGTTAGAGAGTGGACTGTACTGATCATTGTGCAGGTGTCATATAGAGAGTGAGAAGTACAGTCCACTCTCTCTATGACACCTGCACAGGGAACCGTACAGTCCACTCTCTCTTACGACACCTGCACAGGGAACCGTACAGTCCACTCTCTCTTACGACACCTACACAGGGAACCGTACAGTCCACTCTCTCTATGACACCTGCACAGGGATCCGTACAGTCCACTCTCTCTATGACACCTGCACAGGGATCCGTACAGTCCACTCTCTCTATGACACCTGCACAGGGATCCGTACAGTCCACTCTCTCTTATGACACCTGTACAGGGATCCGTACAGTCCACTCTCTATGTGGCAGTGCAAGCGTTAGAGAGTGGACTATACTGATCATTGTGCAGGTGTCATATAGAGAGTGATAAGTACAGTCCACTCTCTCTATGACACCTGCACAGGGATCAGTACAGTCCACTCTCTCTATGACACCGGCACAGGGATCAGTACAGTCCGATTTCTATATGTCAGTGCAGGTGTTAGACAAGGGACTGTCAAGACAGTAGTCATATCGAGAGTGGACTGTACTGGTCCCTATGCAGGTGTCATATAGAGAGTGGATTGTACGGATCACTGTGCAGGTGTCATATAGAGAGTGGACTGTACTGATCACTATGGAGGTGTCATATAGAGAGTGGAATGTACTGATCACTGTGCATGTGTCATATAGAGAGTGGATTGTACTGATCACTGTGCAGGTGTCATATAGAGTGGACTGTACTGATCACTGTGCAGGTGTCAGAGTGGATTGTACTGATCACTGCGCAGGTGTCATATAGAGTGGATTGTACTGATCACTGTGCATGTGTCATATAGAGAGTGGATTGTACTGATCACTGTGCAGGTGTCATATAGAGAGTGGTCTGAGAGAGCATCCATGGGAGAGTTACGAGGTGCAAACCACTACTGACCAAAAAGAGCCGAAAGTCTAACATAAGAAACACAGCAGTACTTTTGATTTGGCATTGTACAGAAATTGGGCATTCTCGTGCCCCAGTCATCATTCGCCATTGATAATAAGATGATTTGGTCTCCGCCCACCAGGGGAAAAATGTTATTTTTGTGGTAAGCTGCTCAAAGATCCCTCTGTCCCCTCCAGACGCCTCTATTCTCCATGGACCCCTTTGTCCTCGTCTGTCCCCCTATTCCAGACCCATCTGTTCCTCTCCAGATTCCTCTATCCCTTCAAGGCTGCTGTCTCACTCTAAACTTCTGTGTCCCCTCCAGACTCCCCTGCCCCCAAACTCTGTCTTCCTCCAGCCTCCTCTGTCCTCTCCAGATTCTGGATGTGGGGCATCTACAGACCCCTCTTTACTTTCCCAGACTCCTATGTCCCCTCCAAACTGTCGTGTACTAACCAGGCTCCTCTGCCTCCCTCCAGAATGTTCATCTTCAGACATTTCTATCCCTTCCAGACCACTCTGTCCTCCTACTACCACTCTGTCCTCCTACTACTACTCTGTCCTCCTACAACTACTCTCCCCTGCAAGACTCCTATTATGCGAACATCTGTTTTATACCCAGACTCCTTCGCCCCTCAGATTACTCTGTTCCTCTCCCACCTCTGTTTCTTTACAAACTGTTCTGTCCCCTCCAGACTCCTATATCCACTCCATAGTCCTATTTCTCAATTCCTCTGTCCTCCTCCATACTTCCATGCCCTCCAGACTCCTCTGTTCCCCCTCAATACCATCTGTTCCCCCTCCAAGACTCCACTGGTAGTGGCTTATATCCTACATATAGTGAAATACAACATGATGAATCTTTCATACAGGAGGCCCCTCACACACATTAGATCATTTATGATCCCACTGCAGTCCACAGGTTTGGCCTTCTTTTACCTTTGAGGACCACTAACCCCACACATAACTCAGATGGATAGAAGAAGAGGGCGAACACAAGGTTCTTAGTAGCTGTCCTCCGTGTCTTCAGGTGGACTTCTATCTGATGTGTTCAGATGTGCTACATGATGAGGTTTCCACACAGGGGTGGATTGGCCATAGACCTTGCACTGAAATTTCCTGGTGGGTCGATTCCCAAAGGGCCACCTGCGCCCTCCTCACAGCTGACCAGTGGTAGTTTTTGGGGATGTATTTTGTGCTGCTGGTGGTATTATGTAATAGACTGTGGTATTTGGCTCTGTTGGGGCGGTATAATGTGCCACAATATGGTATTGCTGGCCCTGACTTCCATCAATTTGGACCCAACTACAACACGGGACCACTTAAAGTTCCCAGTCTGCCCCGTCTCCTCAATATAATCAAGGATTATGGTTGCTTCTTACTTTCAGTGATGAAACAAAGAACTCAAGCTGCAAGAGCCGAGATCCAGGGGAGGAACGAGCAATAGCGATCAGTCAGGTGAAGCTACCACAGGAGGTGGATGAGGAGGGATATAGACTGTATACAGCAGAGTGGACTACGTAGTAAGGTAGATACATCTTCTCTGGACTATATGTCTCCATCTCATTGACTCTTTCAGATTCCTGAAGAAATTCAAGAAGCTCTGAAGATGCCGACATTCAGTGTGTGGTCCGTGCAGGATAAGGAGGTAGGTGACCCTAAGAACAACTCTTTACAGGAAACATAAACTGGGGTAACTGGGAGGGGACATGCTGATGTTACTCTAACCATCTCTGACTCAGCAGATGTTGATCCTCCTGGAGCACATGTTCTACAACCTCAATCTGGTGGCGCATTTTAAGATGGAAGCTGCAACACTTCAGCAATTTCTGGTGAGAAGAGACAATCAGTTCATGGTGTAGAGCCGTGTTACGTAACTCCATTCCTCAGGGTTAGGGTTACATTAGGGAATATGCCACAGAATGAACACCTGAGGTAGGTCCCGATGCACTGACAATCATATCATCTGCTCAATACTGAGGAAATCCTGAAAACATGACATAGGGTCGTGAGGAGCCGAGGAACAGTGATTCACAGCATATAGCAGTCGCACAGAATGAACCTGAGATCCATGGTGACGGCTCAACCATAAGGCAGCTTCAGTCGCCATGACCTCCAGGAGAACTGCAGCCTAGGTGGCAGCCCCTCCGCCATGCTCAGATATAGGTCATTATTTTGGGTTGCCCCATGGCTCATGAGATGTAGGCCCCTGGTACCCAGAACGTGTGGCAGGTTCCTTAGTTTGGGGTCTTGTTATCGTGCCTCTTCTCACGCGGCTCTTGTCTCCAGCACAGCCTCCAGGATCACTACAGACAGAATCCTTTCCACAACTTCCGGCATGGCTTCTGCGTCACACAAATGATGTACAGCATTATATTCTTGTGCGGTCTCCAGGTACGTGTCCCATCCACCTTCTACAGAGCAGAGGACTCCATGATGAGACTCCTCTACGATGAGCCTTGTATGTCTCCAACTGCTGTCCCAAAATATTCCTAATGAAACCTTTGGCGTTTGCAGGACCTGCTCCCTCCTGAGGACGTGGTCACTCTGATAGTGGCGGCCCTCTGCCATGACGTTGACCACCCTGGCCTCAACAATAAGTGAGTTGGTACAGACTGCAGGTGACATATGGGGTTGTAGGGTCCCGTCCAGATTACATCCACCATGTCGAGGACGGAGAGAGGAAGGAGTTTGTACAAGACACCAGAACAGGATACAGGCTGCCATCAACAGCACCTGCTCTCTAGACCAATACTTTCTCTGTATACCCCAGTGGATACTAACAGGTCCTGTCCACCCCCCCAACCCAGAGTTATGGCCACCAGAAGTAAACAGTACGGTCCTCACTGGATGACGGCAGAGAATTGATACAGAGAAGGACTTATTTTCTGGTCAGCATACCCCTTTAAGTGATCACATGACCTGGGAGGCACTGGATCATTCATCTGATTGGTCACTATGATCTGGAGTCCTGGGATTATGGGAGTGACAGGAGTAATTACAGAGGTTCTGCAGGATGAGGTGCCCCAGCTCTGGTCAAACCCCCCCTTTCGGTCCAACTACCTTCCCGCTACATACAGTAAATCTCAACAATGACTAGAGGTCGGTCCGCCTCGGACGATTATCCTGCAGTGTGGATCCAGGAGGCAGAAGACTCCTTCCTGAGTCTGACAACCCGGACAGCCTCCTGGATCCACACCGACACCGCACTCTCCTCGTAGTTACCAGGTAAACGCTCGCACAGAGTTGGCCTCCAGGTACCAAAACAAGTCACCCCTGGAAAATCATCACTGCGCCGTCACCATGGAGATCCTGAGACGGGAGGAGTGTGACATCTTCAGGAACGCGGCTCCAGAGCAAGCCAGGAAAATCCTGGAGGTGAGAGGACGGGTGGATGTACCATATGTGCAGCTCACAGGGGCCCCGTGGGTTAGAGGGGCCACTGTCTATTACCCATAATTACTGTGGGACTAAGACATGAGGGGCCAGGGGCCCATAGCCTGCTTACACCTGGTCCCGTCACTATCTCCTCTTCTTCTCAGGGCGTGACGGAGCTGATCCTGGCCACAGACATGGCGCTTCACCCCCAGATCCTCAGATCTTTGCAGGACGTCCACAGCTTCAGCTTCTCCCAAGAACAACACGTGGCTCTGGTGAGTGGAGGACTGTGGCCCCTGACCCTGAATTTCCCTATCAGAGCTTAGCTGTCTACTACCATGGAGCCCACAACCTCACTACCCGCATGTACCGACCTCAGGGACCCCGCCAACCTCACTACCCGCATGTACCGACCTCAGGGGCCCCGCCAACCTCACTACCCGCACGTACCGACCTTAGGGCCCCTCCGACCTCATTATCCGCATGTACCAAACTCAGGGGGCCTCTGATCTCACTACCAGCACGTACCTACATCAGGGGCCCCGCAACCTCACTACTCGCATGTACCAACCTCAGGGGCCCGCGACCTTACTACCCACACGTACAAACCTCAGGGGCCCCGACCTGACTTCCCGCACATACCGACCTCTGGGGGCCCCCAACCTCACCCCTAGATTAATTGATGGCCCAACTTCACACTCCAGTTGCACCATGGCCCTAAAGCTGCTCTTATCACTGTCCTATAACATGTGACCCTTGGCTTGATCCCTGAGATTGCTGTGGCCCCGGGAGGGTATGCATCTGATTGTAATGTCTTCACAGCTGAAGAAAGGTCTCATGAAATTCTGTGACATATCAAACGAGGCACGGCCGGTACAGGAGGCGGAGCTCTGGGCAGATGCCCTGATGGAGGAATATTTTCTGCAGGTAGGTGGAGCAAGCATGGCACATGACACAAAAAGAACAAAGCTGGGGAATACTGCACACCACAGCTCCCACAAATCATCACAGCAGAGCATGCATAGACAATGAACAGTGTGGATCCTACCACCTAAGAACTAGGCAGGAGTGGGTGGATCCTACCATCTCAGAGCTAGACAGGGGAAGGATGGATCCTACCATCTCAGAGCTAGGTGGTTGGAGACCAGATCCTACCACCTGAAAGTTCCTACCATCTCAGAGCTAGGTGGTTGGAGACCAGATCCTACCACCTGAAAGTTAGGCGGGGGTGGGCAGATCCTACCACCTGAGAGCTAGGCGGGGGGAGTAATAACACACATACCTAAGAGCCCCGTTCACACAGGGCAGACACACCGACACACAGCCAGCAGGTCTCTCATCACTACCTGTCCTACCCAGAGTGACCGTGAGAAGGCCGAGGGGCTCCCCGTCACCCCATACATGGACCGCCACACTGTGACCAAAGCCGAATCACAGAGGTCATTCATCAGCTTCCTGCTCATCCCCCTGTGCGAGGCCTTGTGCCAGGTAAGTGCACCGCCACAGACAGCTACTCACAACAGGTCATGGATTATCACTCCCATCATTACTCATGATTTGTCTTCCAGATCTTCCCTCAGATGAAAGTTTGGATGTTACAACCTTTACAAGAGGCCAGACTGCGGTACGAGAGGCAGACGACAGAGGTGAGCGACCACAGCATGATGGGGGCAGGATGTGTGTGGAGAGCAGAGGCGTGGGGTCAGTACCAGGGGGCGGGGGAGAGGAGAGCAGAGGCGTGGGGTCAGTACCGGGGGGGCGGGGGAGAGGAGAGCAGAGGCGTGGGGTCAGTACGGGGGAGAGGAGAGCAGAGGCGTGGGCTCAGTACGGGGGAGAGGAGAGCAGAGGTGTGGGCTCAGTACGGGGGAGAGGAGAGCAGAGGTGTGGGCTCAGTACGGGGGAGAGGAGAGCAGAGGCGTGGGGTCAGTACGGGGGAGGGGAGAGCAGAGGCGTGGGGTCAGTACGGGGGAGGGGAGAGCAGAGGCGTGGAGTCAGTATGGGGGAGAGCAGAGGCGTGGAGTCAGTACGGTGGGGGGGGGGGGGGGGGTCAGAGCAGAGGCGTGAAGTCAGTACAGGGGGGTGGGGGGGGAGAGCAGAGGAGTGAGGTCAGTACAGGGGAGAGCGGAGGAGTGGTGTCAGTACGGGAACAAGTGCAGCAGACTCCTCACCTCCACGTCATCTTTCAGGTAATGACCAGCAGCCTCTGATGTCCAGCAGACGTTCCTCCCCCGGTGTACTGTAATCTCAACCCAATGAGCAGTGGCCACCATCATGGAGGTGAAAGCGCAGGTGGCGTGGACTGAAGTGAATTGACGGAGACGACGGCGTCCTCCTCCGGCCTCAGGATGTGTACAGTAAACCAGGCTGCCGGAATAAAGGCTTTTAATTTATTTAAAAAAGTCATTATCAGAAGAAATTCAAACTCCACCAACTGCCAGGCAACTGCCGCAATTGCTGTGGGGGAGGGCCCCAGAGAAGACGATCAAACTTGACTATCTAGACAAGTAAAAGTCGTAACAAGGTTTCCGTAGGTGAACCTGCGTAAGGATTAACGGCCCCGAAAACGTCCTCAGATATGGGGGGGGGGGGAGGCGACACCAGTACCTCTCCATCGAAGTCTGAACAGTAGGTGGGAGCCACAGGGGATCGGAAGATCAGAGGTGGGAGCCACGGGGGATCGGAAGATCAGGGGTGGGACCCAAAGGGGAATCGGAAGGTCAGGGGTGGGACGCACGGGGATCGGAGGGTCAGTGGTGGGACGCGCCAGGATTGGTCGGGCTCTCTAGGGCGCTCTTCCTCAGTCAGTACATGACTAGCCCCTCGTCCTCCTCTGACCCTTATACTGTCCCATGTGACCGGACGCCTTCTGGAGGGAGGAGCTTGGCTGATTCATGTCTTCTGAATCTTGGCAGCCGCTCCCGTTTTCCCGGTTGAGGACTTCCTCTTCTCGGTCTGGATCCGCGCATCCTTCTTCTGCAGGTAGGAGGCCATGTTGTCAAACACGGCTTTATATAATGCGCTGAAGCGGTTCTCCAGAGTCACTGATCCTGCAGGGTGACATGGACAATGGACAAGGTCAGTACACGAGACACCTACCCCTGATAGACCTTCCATACTGTGACCCTGCCAGGAGCTTCATTCACCAGACTGGCCCGGAAAGTTCTGACGCCAGGAACATCGATATCTAAAAGGTGCACCACCCCTTTAAGGGCATCTGACTGTAAGAAGGTGGAGGTCTCGGCCGAAGGCTACCACGGTACGGAGTGATGGAGGCCGGAAGGGAGCACACCCGCCCCAGTGGAGAAGGACCTTACGTTTTTAGGTTCCTTTTTGAATTTCTGAGGAACAGCAGGGACTCCTCCAGGCGGCCATGTTTAGAGGAGAAGGGCTGGCACAAGAGCTCCAGTAATAATGACTCAGTGATGTTGTGGCCTCTGTACAGTCACAGCAAACCACGACCTGTGTGGCATCGGGTGGCACCAGGGGCTTCCTGTGTGAACCACCCAAAAATAATGATTCTGTATGGAGACAAGTGACCACAGTCCAGTAATACACAGCGCAGTGATCCCGGCAGTCCAGTAATACACAGCGCAGTGATCCCGGCAATCCAGTAATACACAGCGCAGTGATCCCGGCAGTCCAGTAATACACAGCGCAGTGATCCCGGCAGTCCAGTAATACACAGCGCAGTGATCCCGGCGTGACAGTAATACACCGCGCAGTGATCCCGGCGTGACAGTAATACACCGCGCAGTGATCCCGGCGTGAACAGTAATACACCGCGCAGTGATCCGGCGTGACAGTAATACACCGCGAGTGATCCCGGCGTGACAGTAATACACCGCGCAGTGAATCCCGGCGTGACAGTAATACACGCGCAGTGATCCCGGCGTGACAGTAATACACCGCGCAGTGATCCCGGCATGACAGTAATACACCTGCGCAGTGATCCCGGCATGACAGTAATACACAGCGCAGTGATCCGGCTGACAGTAATCACAGCGCAGTGATCCCGGCATGACAGTAATACACAGCGCAGTGATCCCGGCATGACAGTAATACACAGCGCAGTGACCCCGGCATGACAGTAATACACAGCGCAGTGATCCCGGCATGACAGTAATGCACACAGCAGTGATCCCGGCATGACAGTAATGCACACAGCAGTGATCCCGGCAGTCCAGTAATACACAGCACAGTGATCCCAGCAGTACAGTAATACAGTGATCCCAGCAGTACAGTAATACACACCGCAGTGATCCCAGCAGTACAGTAATACACACCGCAGTGATCCCGGCAGTCCAGCAATACACAGCGCAGGGATCCCGGCAGTCCAGCAATACACAGCGCAGGGATCCCGGTAGTCCAGTAATACACACAGTAGTGATCCCAGCAGTACAGTAATACAGTGATCCCAGCAGTACAGTAATACACACAGTAGTGATCGCAGCAGTGCAGAAATATGAGTCCTGATCGCAGCAGTTTTCTTTCCCCTGGGGGGCAGGGGGTATTTATTAACTGTCTATTCTTTCTTATAGTCTGAGATCAATTTTATGACTAGGGACAGAACATCACCCACCATGGTGAAGACCTCCACCTCAGGAGCCACCACTAGTGCACCAGGGGCACTCTAAGATAAGGTGTACTACCCCTTTAGACCAGGCATATGAGAAGCGCTCACCTTCCATCTGCTCCCAGTTCTTTCTGATGGTCTCCGACACCTCCTTCATGCGGTCGTCTAGTGGCACCGGCTGCACAGAAACCACAGGACACATCAGCCATTTTATCTACACTGCCAGGGACAACCCACAACAGCCACCACTAGAGGGAGCTCACTACATACAGATTATACAGCCACCACTAGAGGAAGAGCACTACATACAGATTATACAGCCACCACTAGAGGGAGCTCACTACATACAGATTATACAGCCACCACTAGAGGAAGATCACTACATACAGATTATACAGCCACCACTACAGGGAGCTCACTATATACAGATTATACAGCAGCCACTAGAGGAAGATCACTACATACAGATTATACAGCCACCACTAGAGGGAGCTCACTACATACAGACTATACAGCCACCACTACTACATACAGATTATACAGCCACCACTAGAGGGAGCTCACTACATACAGACTATACAGCCACCACTACTACATACAGATTATACAGCCACCACTAGAGGGAGCTCACTACATACACATTATACAGCCACCACTAGAGGGAGCTGACTGCATACAGGCATTAACAGATGACTATAGCACCAGGTATGCTCTTTCTAACCTCATTACTACTGTAACAATGATATTCGGTATGAAATGGACATATGGACCTCTCTTCAATGGGCAATCTGGAATTCCCTTTAATAACCCTGTGTCTGCCTCTGAAGCCATTGATCTGACATTTTTGATCAATAAATTCTCTGAGTTGTTAAATGGAAGACCCGCCCAGCGCATTCTCCACCCTTCCCCCATTGGTTATGACTGACCTGCCATCTCTTCTCTCTGTACTGGAGGAGCTCTATAGGGTTTTCCTTGACAGACAATAACACCCAAAGGGAGTTCAGGTCCTCAAAATCCAAGTCCACGGGAACATAGGGGAGGGCAAAGTACTGCTGGTAGGTGAGGTGCGGACTTGTGGAAATTGAGAACAGGTAGATTCCAGGAATGCTGAAAGACAGGACATCTGGATAACTGATCAATACCTTATATATTAGTGGTCATATGATCATACGTGCACCACAACTCCTCACCCATCACACAGGACAGCCACTTGTTCTCCACTGCAGCAGATCCTGGAGACAGCAAATCTCTGGAAGAAATGAGACCTTCATGTTAACTTATCAGGAAGATCCACTGACTTTTGATGATACCCATCACCTCATCTGAAGAGCTACAGACCTCTAACTGTATCTAACACCTTAGCTGAAGATCCAACAAACATCCAACCATACCCGTCACCTGAAGATTCACCAACCTCCAACCATACCAAACATCTCAGCTAAAGCTCCACCAATCTCCAATCAAACCCATCACCTGAAGATCCACCAACCTCCAACCATACCCATCACCTGAAGATCCACCAACCTCCAACCATACCCATCACCTGAAGATCCACCAACCTCCAACCATACCCATCACCTGAAGATCCACCAACCTCCAACCATACCCATCACCTGAAGATCCACCAATCTCCAATCAAACCCATCACCTGAAGATCCACCAACCTCCAACCATACCCATCACCTGAAGATCCACCAACCTCCAACCATACCCATCACCTGAAGATCCACCAACCTCCAACCATACCCATCACCTGAAGATCCACCAACCTCCAACCATACCCAACATCTCAGCTGAAGATCCACAACCTCCAATCATTCCCATCACCTTACCTGAAGATTCACAGACCTGCAACTGTATCCATGACCTCCCAAACTTCAATCGTGCCCATTAACTCCAAAAAATATTCAAAAGCTCCTCCTGCACCCATCACATCTCATAAAGATCCAATTACACTCTCAGAGCTAAGGCTGGCTCCTAAAAGTACATGCAGTAATCCAGGTGACCATGGATCTCACCTTGATCTCTCGGGTATCACTTTGGGAATCTTCAGGCCTCTCAATGCTACTAAAGGCAAACCTCTGCAGTTCCTGTCCTGTCTCGTATTTCCAGAGCCGCAGTGTCCCATCCTACAGGGGAAAGAGAAGGAAAAACTGAGGGGGGAGGGGCTTATAATAGAGGGGGCATCCATGACATCTGGACAGGGGCTCCTCCCATCATGTCTCAAGGTTTTCCTCCAGTGGGTAGCCTCTCAGTCTGTCCAGTGTCCCATGTGCTGATGTACGATTGTTAAAGTCATGTCGGAGGACAGCACTAGGCACAACACGCAGGACGTTAACGAGGGTAGGCAGCAGTCCAGGGCAAACAGGGCATCTTCTCAGCACTGGAGTTGTGGGGAGTCAGATAGTATTTACTCACAGAAAGCCAATCACTTACTGAAAACTGAATTCTTACTAAATCCATGTAATAACCAAGACCAATCACAGAAGAGAAAGAACGGGACTGCTACATTGCCCAGGGCCATCCTAGTCTGGCCATATTTATGCAGTTTCCACCCCAAAAAGGACAACTTCCAACCTGGCCCTAATGAGGCCCTACCGTGAGATCACGTGTGAGAGGTGAAGGAGAATGGGATGAGGAAACACCAAAACCGTGATCAATACCAAAAAATACAAAAACTCACGTCTACATGGATCACGCTCCCCACAAGATAAAACAAGAATAGGAGAAAGATACCAAGTACTGTAGACAGAGCAGAAGAGTCAGATGAGGACTGAACCATCGACAGGGGCCTGGTCCGAGGACCGAACCATTCACAGGATCCTAGGAAAAGGATAAAACTGTTCACAGGGTCCAAAAATAAGGACTGAATAACTCACAGGGTTCTCGGATGAAGACTGAACCAATGAAATATCCTAGGAGGAGGACCGACAACTCAAACAGTCACAGGATCTACAGAAGGACTATATAACTCATGGGTTGCGAGCAGCAGGTTCCTGGAGATCAGACACAGGGCAACCCAGAGTGAGGTGGGGCTTCAGCCCATACTTTCTCTTCTATGATTGGACAACAGACCAGAAAGTGGATCTAATGGATCTGCAAGGGTGTGTCCTTCACCTACCCCCGATCCAGACAGAAGCAGCTTCTCCTGCGCAGAGGCCAGCTGTGAGACAAACCTGTACCAAGGAGACAGAAAAATATGAAGAACCAGCACATGACCCTTACCAGTATCCTCCAGAACCCCCCCAATAACGCTTCTCCCACTGAGCCCCTCCTCCAGAACCCCCAATAACGCTTCTCCCACAGAGCCCCTCCTCCACAACACCCCCAATAACGCTTCTCCCACAGAGCCCCTCCTCCACAACACCCCAATAACACCTACCACAGAGCCTCCCCTCCAGAACACCCCCAATAACACCTACCACAGAGCCCCCCCATAACACCCCAATAACACATACGACACAGCGCCCCCCTCCAGAACTCCCCCAATAACACCTACTACAGAGCCTCCCTCCAGAACAACCCCCAATAACACCTATCACAGAGCCTCCCCTCCAGAACACCCCAATAACACCTATCACAGAGCCTCCCCTCCAGAACACCCCCAATAACACCTACCACAGAGCCTCCCTCCAGAACACCCCCAATAACACATACCACAGAGCCCCCAGAACACCCCCAATAACACCTACCACAGAGCCTCCCTCCAGAACACCCCCAATAACACCTACCACAGAGCCTCCCCTCCAGAACACCCCCAATAACACCTACCAGAGCCCCCCAGAACACCCCAATAACACCTACCACAGAGCCTCCCCCTCCAGAACACCCAATAACACCTACCACAGAGCCTCCCCTCCAGACACCCCCAATAACACCTACCACAGAGCCTCCCCTCCAGAACACCCCCAATAACACCTACCACAGAGCCTCCCCTCCAGAACACCCCAATACACCTACCACAGAGCCTCCCCCAGAACACCCCCAATAACACCTACCACAGAGCCTCCCCTCCAGAACACCCCCAATAACACCTACCACAGAGCCTCCCCCAGAACACCCCCAATAACACCTACCAGAGGCCCCATCCAGAACACCCCCAATAACACCTACCACAGAGCCTCCCCTCCAGAACACCCCCAATAACACCTACCACAGAGCCTCCCCAGAACACCCCAATAACACCTACCACAGAGCCTCCCCTCCAGAACACCCCCAATAACACCTACCACAGATCCTCCCCCAAATAACACCTACCACAGAGCCTCCCCTCCAGAACACCCCCCAATAACACCTACCACAGAGTCTCCCCTCCAGAACACCCCCAATAACACATACCACAGAGCCCCCCAGAACACCCCCAATAACACCTACCAGAGCCTCCCCTCCAGAAACACCCCAATAACACCTACCACAGAGTCTCTCCTCTAGAACTCCCCAATAACACCTACCACCACCGATGCCCCCTGTCCAGAACCCCCCAAAAATGCTTCTGACACAGCCTCCCCTCCAGAACACCCCCAATAACACCTACCAGAGTCTCTCCTCTAGAACTCCCCCCAATAACACCTACCACCACCGATGCCCCCTGTCCAGAACCCCCAAAAATGCTTCTGACACAGCCTCCCCTCCAGAACACCCCCAATAACACCTACCACACAGCCCCCCCCAGAACACCCCCAATAAAGCTTCTCCCACAGAGCCCCCCCTCCAGAACAGCCCCAATAACATCTACCACAGAGCCCGCCCTCCAGAACACCCCAATAACATCTACCACAGAGCCTCCCCTCCAGAACACCCCCAATAACACCGACCGCAGAGCCCCACAGAACACCCCCAATAACACCTACCACAGAGCCTCCCCTCCAGAACACCCCCAATAACACTACCACAGAGCCTCCCCTCCAGAACACCCCAATACACATACCACAGAGCCCCTCCAACCCCAATAACACATACCACAGAGCCTCCCCCCAGAACACCCCCAATAACACATACCACAGAGCCTCCCCTCCAGAACACCCCCAATAACACATACCACAGAGCCTCCCCTCCAGAAACACCCCCAATAACACATACCACAGAGCCTCCCTCCAGAACACCCCCAATAACACATACCACAGAGCCTCCCTCCAGAACACCCCCAATAACACATACCACAGAGCCTCCCCTCCCAGAACACCCCCAATAACAACCAGAGCCCCCCAAACCCCAATACACATACCACAGAGCCTCCCCTCCAGAACACCCCCAATAACACATACCACAGAGCCTCCCCTCCAGAACACCCCCAATAACACATACCAACAGAGCCTCCCCTCCAGAACACCCCCAATAACACATACCACAGAGCCTCCCCTCCAGAACACCCCCAATAACACATACCACAGAGCCTCCCCCAGAACACCCCCAATAACACATACCACAGAGCTCCCCTCTAGAACACCCCCATAACACCTACCACCACCGATGCCCCCTGTCCAGAACCCCCCAAAAATGCTTGACACAGCCTCCCCTCCAGAACACCCCCAATAACACCTACCACACAGCCCCCCCAGAACACCCCCAATAACACATACCACAGAGCCTCCCCTCCAGAACACCCCCAATAACACATACCACAGAGCCTCCCCTCCAGAACACCCCCAATAACACATACCACAGAGCCTCCCCCTCCAGAACACCCCCAATAACACCGACCGCAGAGCCTCCCCTCCAGAACACCCCCAATAACACATACCACAGAGCCTCCCCCAGAACACCCCCAATAACACCTACCACAGAGTCTCTCCTCTAGAACTCCCCCAATAACACCTACCACCACCGATGCCCCTGTCCAGAACCCCCCAAAAATGCTTGACACCGCCTCCCCTCCAGAACACCCCAATAACACCTACCACACAGCCCCCCCCCAGAACACCCCCAATAAAGCTTCTCCCACAGAGCCCCCCTCCAGAACAGCCCCAATAACATCTACCACACAGCCCCCTCCAGAACACCTCACTCACTCTGTATGTCCCAGGCAGAAGGCAGTGATGACGTGCGGCGCCCCCCGCTGGCTGACACGGATTTTCTCATCACGGTCGCAGGTGATAATATATTGTCCATCTTGAGTCACCACCTGTGGGAGGACAAGAGGGGCAGATGAGTCCTGAGAAGCCGAGGTGGAGCGCCCCTGATTGTCAGCGCCTGTGGTTCATTTACCAGGTCCAGTAACATGGAGAGGTGCCCCAGCTCCAGGCGTCCTTCCTCCTGCGCAGACTGCACAGAGAACGAGAAAACATCTCCAGATTTATCCGCCACCAGGACGCGGCGCTCACATGGCGAGAAGGTCAGAGAGGTGCAGCGACGACTGACCCACCTGTACAGAAGAGAAGGGCAGAGTGTAAACCAGAACATGGGGCCCCACAAGGGGGCTTCAAACACGGAGGACACTAAAAAGGGGAGGACCCCAAAACACCACTACCCCTTCCCACCATTGTCCCTGAACTCACCGACACATCCCTAACCCCTCCCACCATTGTCCCTGACCCCACCCACACGTCCCTAACCCCTCCCACCACTACCCCTGACCCACACATCCCTAACCCCTCCCACCACTGCCCTGACCCCACCCACCCCATCCATAACCCCTCCCACCCACACATCCCTAACCCTCCCACCACTGCCCCTGGCACACCCATCTCTAACCCCTTCCACCGTCGCCCCAGACCCCAACCACAGATCCCTAAGCCCTCCCACCGGCGCCCCTGACCCCACCCACAGATCCCTAACCCATTGGAGCGACTGTGAGACACGTAAAAGGTCAGCCTGAAGAAGGCGACGGTGAGACACGTAAAGGTCAGCCTGAAGAAGGCGACGGTGAGACACGTAAAGGTCAGCCTGAAGAATGGCGACGGTGAGACACGTAAAGGTCAGCCTGAAGAAGGCGACGGTGAGACACGTAAAGGTCAGCCTGAAGAAGGCGACGGTGAGACACGTAAAGGTCAGCCTGAAGAAGGCGACAGTGAGACACGTAAAGGTCAGCCTGAAGAAGGCGACGGTGAGACACGTAAAGGTCAGCCTGAAGAAGGCGAACGGTGAGACACGTAAAGGTCAGCCCTGAAGAAGGCGACGGAGCAGCAGTGAGACACGTAAAGGTCAGCCTGAAGAAGGCGACGGAGCAGCAGTGAGACACGTAAAGGTCAGCCTGAAGAAGGCGACGGAGCAGCAGTGAGACACGTAAAGGTCAGCCTGAAGAAGGCGACGGAGCAGCAGTGAGACACGTAAAGGTCAGCCTGAAGAAGGCGACGGAGCAGCAGTGACACACGTAAAGGTCAGCCTGAAGAAGGCGACGGTGAGACACGTAAAGGTCAGCCTGAAGAAGGCGACGGTGAGACACGTAAAGGTCAGCCTGAAGAAGGCGACGGTGAGACACGTAAAGGTCAGCCTGAAGAAGGCGACGGTGAGACACGTAAAGGTCAGCCTGAAGAAGGCGACGGTGAGACCGTAAGGTCAGCCTGAGAAGGCGACGGTGAGACACGTAAGGTCAGCCTGAAGAAGGCGACGGTGAGACACGTAAAGGTCAGCCTGAAGAAGGCGACGGTGAGACACGTAAAGGTCAGCCTGAAGAAGGCGACGGAGCACAGTGAGACACGTAAAGGTCAGCCTGAAGAAGGCGACGGAGCAGCAGTGACACACGTAAAGGTCAGCCTGAAGAAGGCGACGGTGAGACACGTAAAGGTCAGCCTGAAGAAGGCGACAGTGAGACACGTAAAGGTCAGCCTGAAGAAGGCGACGGTGAGACACGTAAAGGTCAGCCTGAAGAAGGCGACGGAGCAGCAGTGAGAAACGTAAAGGTCAGCCTGAAGAAGGCGATGGAGCAGCAGTGAGACACGTAAAGGTCAGCCTGAAGAAGGCGACGGAGCAGCAGTGAGACACGTAAAGGTCAGCCTGAAGAAGGCGACGGAGCAGCAGTGAGACACGTAAAGGTCAGCCTGAAGAAGGCGACGGAGCAGCAGTGAGACACGTAAAGGTCAGCCTGAAGAAGGCGACGGAGCAGCAGTGAGACACGTAAAGGTCAGCCTGAAGAAGGCGACGGAGCAGCAGTGAGACACGTAAAGGTCAGCCTGAAGAAGGCGACGGAGCAGCAGTGAGACACGTAAAGGTCAGCCTGAAGAAGGCGACGGAGCAGCAGTGAGACACGTAAAGGTCAGCCTGAAGAAGGCGACGGTGAGACACGTAAAGGTCAGCCTGAAGAAGGCGACGGTGAGACACGTAAAGGTCAGCCTGAAGAAGGCGACGGTGAGACACGTAAAGGTCAGCCTGAAGAAGGCGACGGAGCAGCAGTGAGACACGTAAAGGTCTAGCCTGAAGAAGGCGACGGAGAGACACGTAAAGGTCAGCCTGAAGAAGGCGACGGTGAGACGCGTAAAGGTCAGCCTGAAGAAGGCGACGGTGAGACACGTAAAGGTCAGGACAACTGGGGCACTCTCCGAAAAACTGTTCACACACAAGGGGCGCAGTGTTAGTTACATAGTTAATATGGTTGAAAAAACCCATAAAAGTCTATCAAGTTCAACCAAGGGATCGGTGAGGACGCGAATCCCAGAAGGAAATGAGACTCAGATTTCTACACATCTTCATAAGCATTAATGTCATTTACTTTTAAGAATTCATCTAAACCCTTTTTAAAACTGTCCACTGTTCTTGCTGTGACCACGTCCTGAGGAAGCCTATTCCACAGATTCACTGCTCTTACAGTAAAGAATCCTTGTGTAAACCTGTTCCTGCTGTGACCACGTCCAGAGGAGTCTATTCCACAGATTCACTGCTCTTACAGTAAAGAATCCTTGTGTAAACCTGTTCTTGCTGTGACCACGTCCTGAGGAAGCCTATTCCACAGATTCACTGCTCTTACAGTAAAGAATCCTTGTGTAAACCTGTTCCTGCTGTGACCACGTCCAGAGGAGTCTATTCCATAGATTCACAGCTCTTACAGTAAAGAATCCTTGTATAAACCCGTCCCCTATTCCTGCTGTGACCACGTCCTGAGGTGTCTAATCCACAGATTCACAGCTCTTACAGTAAAGAATCCTTGTATAAACCCGTCCCCTGTTCTGACCACGTCCTGAGGTGTCTAATCCACAGATTCACAGCTCTTACAGTAAAGAATCCTTGTATAAACCCGTCCCCTGTTCTGACCACGTCCTGAGGTGTCTAATCCACAGATTCACAGCTTTTACAGTAAAGAAGTTTTGACGCTTCTGGAGACTGAGCTTCTTCTTCTCCAGTCGGAGGCAGCGCCCCCTTGTCCTTTGAGGGCATTTTACATGGAACAGTTTTTCTCTCTATTTTTTGTATGGCCCGGTTATATATTTGTAGAGGTTAATCCTGTCCCCCTCAGACGTCTCTTCTCAGGACTAAATAAAAGTAATTCTTCTAATCTTCCCCCATAACTCAGACCCTCCGGGCCCCTCCTCAGTTTAGTCGCTCTCCTCTGTACTCTCTCCAGCTCCAGGGCCTCCTTTCTATGGACTGGTGCCCAGAACTGAGCTGCATGTTCCAGATGAGGCCGCACCAACGCTGTGTATAGCGATAATATTACATCCCTACCCCGCGAGTCCAGGCCTCGTCTAATGCATGACAATATTCTGGTGGCCTTACAAGCAGCTGATTGACATTGTGCTGTTATCTCATGACAGAGGAACTGACTGAACTTCTAACCTTCACCCTCTAATGCCTCCTGGACCAGGTCACCAATGTACTTTATTATCTCTCAATTCTATTCTTACACCTGCAAGTAGTTTTTATGCACATTTTGAATTTTCATGTATTTACTCAGACACCTATTCACACTCGTGCAGGTTTTTTAGCACATTAGTTTGTGTGTTACTTGGGTAAGTAAAAGGTAAGATATGGGTAAATGGTGGGCGAGATATTTACACCGACTTTGTGTCTATGTCAGAGTGAATAGGTAGACCGTCCCAGAACAGTGTCACTCATTTTATGAGCAGTGTCTGAGAAGGTAGACCGCCTCCGAAGAGTGTGAACTGTTTTATCTAATGCGAGTCTCTGAAGAGCGTCCCCCATTTTATGAGCTGTGTCTGAGAAGAAGGTAGACCGCCTCCAAAGAGCGTCCCCATTTTATGAGCTGTGTCTGAGAAGAAAGTAGACCGCCTCCAAAGAGCGTCCCCATTTTATGAGCTGTGTCTGAGAAGAAAGTAGACCGCCTCCGAAGAGTGTCCCCCATATTATGAGCTGTGTCTGAGAAGAAAGTAGACCGCCTCCAAAGAGCGTCCCCATTTTATGAGCTGTGTCTGAGAAGAAAGTAGACCGCCTCCGAAGAGTGTCCCCCATATTATGAGCTGTGTCTGAGAAGGTAGACCGCCTCCGAAGAGTGTCAACTATTTTATCTGATAAAATAGTCTCGGAAGAGTGTCCCCCCCATTTTATGACCTGTGTCTGAGGAAGACGGTAGACTGCCTCTAAAGAGTGTCCCCCTAGTGTCTGAGGAAGAAAGACCCCCATTGTTTTATTATTTAGTAATAACCGTAACATTAGTCCAGCAGCGGCCCAGGGTTCCCTTTTTTTAGTCAGTTTTACTACCCCAGATTCTATAACACATCCTTGACCACCGCAAACCCCTCCCACTACCACCTGACTCCACCCACACATTCTAAACCACTCCCAAATCAACATACACCCAGACTTATGCCCGTCCCACAACCACCCAACCATTGTAAACCCATACAACAGTTAACCTAGACATCTCAAACCGCTCCCATGGACAAACTTGACTCCTCCCATCCGTTTTAAACTCCTCCCACAGACAACCCTGACTCCACCCAGACAAACCTTGAAGGAATCATCATCAGTTATCCTCATATGCTCAGGGGCACTTGATGCCTCACCTGACACTGATTTTCTCCCAGGTCGGAGTCGTCCTAAATAGAACAAGTCTTTTACTGTCATCAGTCAAAGCAAAATAGTCCCCAGAAGATGAGAAAGCAGCAGCCAAGATCTTATCCGAGTCCGAGGCGATGGTTGATGGGTCCTGTCTGCTGGGCAAGAGGACACAGGTCAGAGTGACAAAAGGGAACCCCCACAGGAAGGGAGGACACCCCCAGGTGACCACACTCACCCCTCAGCTGGAGGTCTCCGCTCCAGATCACCACAATCAAAGATGAAGAACGAGTCCTTGGACCTGGAAGAGACAAGACAAGGTCAGGCCTGGGGGACTAAGAGGGGCTAATTTATATCCCACCACCCACCTGACGTACCTGATCCTGCCCCCCAGCAGACGGCTGCCCCCCGCCACCATCAGCTTCCCCGCCCTCAGCCTCAGCATCATGGAGGTCGACAGATCTGCGAGAGAAGGCGTTATATGGTCTGCACACTGTATATAGCAACTACCCCCCCCACACACACACAGAGATAGATATATACACACACGGCGCCGTATACACAGACCAACCCTAACACCTCTCCTCCTCTCTGACCCCTCATGACCTCCACAAGACCTCTGACGTCTTCTGTGGTCTCTGGTATGCTACCAGCAGATCATGTGAGCAGCTCGGTGCGGCCTCCATGGACCCACAGATGACAATCAGATTGAGATCTGGATTAGTGTCATCACCAGCTGTACATAATCCTGCGGAAAGAGGGCATGGCTGCCATTGAAGGGGTAATTGTCTGCACCGTGGAAGATCTTCTTCCCATAGTGCACCTGGTGCCATCTCTTCCCCAGGTAACTGATGCACACACGCGGCCATCCCCATGATGTAACATGATTCATCAGACCAGACCATCTTCTCCTAGTGCACCTGGTGCCATCTCTTCTCCAGGTAAGCGATTGATCTCACCAGTAGATGCGGTGGCCGGGTTTGGGGCTACGCTAGGTCACCCGGACACAGTCGAGGTGTCACCACGTGTTGCTGCTCTCCAGAGGGGATGGTAAAGTGTGGTGCACCCCAATGGGAAATAAGTCCAGAAAAATGTTTACAGACATAACAGAGCTAAACCAGACAGTCACAAGGCCGGTCTGTCTGGTTTTGGTGGTAAACAATGTCTGGCTTTTTCCATCCAAAACTTGGTGGTAAACAAGTCCTATGATAGCTGTGGAGCATTACCAGCTTCTTAATCAAAGTCCTCACAGTCTCTCAGTATTCATTAACCCTTTCCACAGAGCCATGTAAATACAGTGATAATGAATGGGATCACTATATATATATATATATATATATATATATATATATATATATATATATAATGCAGTAACAGTAATAAACAGTACAAGTTAAACATTTCAAGAGAAAGTAAGAAGTTTTAACTTTGCATAGGGGATATGGACAAATGTCCAAGTCCCCCCTGCTCCGGGGCACTACATAGAGGTCGCTTACTGCAGAAATGAAGAGCATCACATTAAAAACCTCACTGTTCTTCTGTGGATATCTTTATCTAGTCCAATGAAGAGAACAATACAGCGATCATACAGTATCCCTATTCTATACCTACTATTAACATGAGGACTACCCACAATAACCCCCCACAGCAGGAGGCCTTATCCGTTGTGTTGACTGCTACAGAAGAAGATATTGTATGTCATTTCCAGTTGTACAGTATTGCTGAATAAAGAGGAGGGAAAAGAAGGCCCAAAAAAAAAAAAAAAAAAAAAACAACAACAAACTTTATACGGATATTGAGTTTTTTGTTTTTAAATACCCTTTATGACAGCTGTCCCTTTAAGTTACACAATCCCTTCACATCTATAGTTGTTTTTTGTTAATCACAACTTGATTTTGCAGTTACAATACAGGACGAGTTGTACTCTTAATACCGCCATCAGGGTATTGTATAACTCCACCACTGCTGCGCGGTACAAACACTTCAGTGGGACAGTAGAGAAGAGCTCGCTTTATACCGCCGTACTCTGACACCCATCACATCTTTACATCTCCACTGGCGGCAAGGCTCATTTTTTACAGGTTGAGCGGTAGTTTTTGTTGACACCATTTTTGGTGACATTGGATCTTTTGAATTTTTTTTTTAGCCAATTTTTTTGGAGGAAAGTTACCCAAAAATGACATATTTGGCATTAGACTCAAATCAGTGCAGACACAAACACGTCCCAAATAAAAACGTGGAACTAACAATAGAAAGTGACAACGCGTCAGGGTAATAAGACCCCCCCCAGGTCATAAAAACAGGAGGTGGTGCTGTGCAGATCACAAGGAATTCTCCAGGTACTACAGCGGCTGTGAATCGTGTACAGGTCAGCCTGAAGAAGGCGATGGAGCGGTTGTGAATCATGTACAGGTCAGCCTGAAGAAGGCGACGGAGCGGCTGTGAATCGTGTACAGGTCAGCCTGAAGAAGGCGACGGAGCGGTGGTGAAATGCATAGCTAAACTAAGACCCAAAGTTTATGTTTACACTTTTTACAGGAATATAAAGTATCTTAGCGCCCGGCAGGACCGACTTCTGATCATCAGGACCTATTCTGGATGTCCACGACAGAAGGGATCCGCTTCGATAGCGCACAAGTTATTCTGCATACGATTCCCAGAGACAACTGGGGCACTGTCCAAAAAACTGTTCGCACACAAGGGGCGCCGTCCTTCTCTATTCTCTTGTAAATAGTTAGAAAGAAACTTATGGAGACGAGGTGATTATTATTGGGGGGCACTATCACAGTCACGAGGACAGTATTATAATGAGGGGGATCATTATTGGGCGGCACTATCATGGTCAGGAGGACAGTATTATAATGAGGGGGGGGGGTCAGTATTGGGGGGCACTATATAACACACACACACACAGCGCTACCACTGGGCCGAGCCAATTACATTGCAGCTCTCATTCCTTACAGCAGGGAAAATAAAAGCAGCGATCTGATTGGCGACGTGCTCCCCAATCCGGAGTTTCTTACCTAGTAACCAGCACTCATCGCAGACCACACGTGTGAACTCCTAGGCCAGTAATATTGGCGTCATCACCGAGCGCCGACAGTGGGAGACTGTCTCCTCTTATACCCTGGAGAAAAGACTCCGGGAATATGGCGTCCGCAGTGGGCGGGCTATCAGTTTGACCTCTTGTGTTTGTCATTCCCTGTGAGTGAGGAGAGAATGGCGGCTGCGTTGAGATCAGTTAGGAGGATGAAGGTAAAGACTCTGCGGGCACTAAGTGTATCACCCGTGTGATGTGAGACCGGTAGATATATTTGATACCTCCCCATTCATGTACAGCTCTTAAATATTATGACATTACTGATATATAACATTACAGGACTTGTGTACATAAATATATATATACATACACACACATACAGGACTGATGTCTAATTGACATGACTAATATATAATATAACAGAGAACAGGTCAGTTTTATCTCATAGGGAACACTGTAAAAACAAACCCATAAAACTATATAAATGTGGTATCACTGTAATCGTACTGACCGGAGAATGAAGAGAACAGATCAGTTTTATCTCATAGGGAACACTGTAAAAACAAAACCCATAAAACTATATAAATGTGGTATCACTGTAATTGTACTGACCCGGAGAATGAAGAGAACAGGTCAGTTTTATCTCATAGGGAACACTGTAAAAACAAAACCTATAAAACTATATAAATGTGGTATCACTGTAATCGTACTGACCGGAGAATGAAGAGAACAGGTCAGTTTTATCTCATAGAGAACACTGTAAAAACAAAACCTATAAAACTATATAAATGTGGTATCACTGTAATCGTACTGACCCGGAGAATGAAGAGAACAGATCAGTTTTATCTCATAGAGAACAATGTAAAAACAAAACCTATAAAACTATATAAATGTGGTATCACTGTAATCGTACTGACCCGGAGAATGAAGAGAACAGATCAGTTTTATCTCATAGGGAACACTGTAAAAACAAAACCTATAAAACTATATAAATGTGGTATCACTGTAATCGTACTGACCGGAGAATGAAGAGAACAGGTCAGTTTTATCTCATAGGGAACGCTGTAAAAACAAAACCCATAAAACTATATAAATGTGGTATCACTGTAATCGTACTGACCGGAGAATGAGGAGAACAGGTCAGTTTTATCTCATAGTGAACGCTGTAAAAACAAAACCTATAAAACTATATAAATGTGGTATCACTGTAATCGTACTGACCTGGAGAATGAAGAGAACAGGTCAGTTTTATCTCATAGTGAACGCTGTAAAAACAAAACCATAAAACTATATAAATGTGGTATCACTGTAATCGTACTGACCCGGAGAATGAAGAGAACAGGTCAGTTTTATCTCCTAGAGAACACTGTAAAAACAAAACCTATAAAACTATATAAATGTGGTATCACTGTAATCGTACTGACCCAGAGAATGAAGAGAACAGGTCAGTTTTATCTCCTAGAGAACACTGTAAAAACAAAACCTATAAAACTATATAAATGTGGTATCACTGTAATCGTACTGACCGGAGAATGAAGAGAACAGGTCAGTTTTATCTCCTAGAGAACACTGTAAAAACAAAACCTATAAAACTATATAAATGTGGTATCACTGTAATCGTACTGACCCAGAGAATGAAGAGAACAGGTCAGTTTTATCTCCTAGAGAACACTGTAAAAACAAAACCTATAAAACTATATAAATGTGGTATCACTGTAATCGTACTGACCCAGAGAATGAAGAGAACAGGTCAGTTTTATCTCCTAGAGAACACTGTAAAAACAAAACCTATAAAACTATATAAATGTGGTATCACTGTAATCGTACTGACCGGAGAATGAAGAGAACAGGTCAGTTTTATCTCCTAGAGAACACTGTAAAAACAAAACCCATAAAACTATATAAATGTGGTATCACTATAATCGTACTGACCTGGAGAATGAAGAGAACAGGTCAGTTTTATCTCATAGGGAACACTGTAAAAACAAAACCCATAAAACTGTATAAATGTGGTATCACTGTAATCGTACTGACCTGGAGAATGAAGAGAACAGGTCAGTTTTATCTCATAGGGAACATTGTAAAAACAAAACCCATAAAACTATATAAATGTGGTATCACTGTAATCGTACTGACCTGGAGAATGAAGAGAACAGGTCAGTTTTATCTCTTAGGGAACACTGTAAAAACAAAACCCATAAAACTATATAAATGTGGTATCACTGTAATCGTACTGACCCGGAGAATGAAGAGAACAGATCAGTTTTATCTCATAGGGAACGTTGTAAAAACAAAACCTAAAAAACTATATAAATGTGGTATCACTGTAATCGTACTGACCTGGAGAATGAAGAGAACAGATCAGTTTTATCTCATAGGGAACGTTGTAAAAACAAAACCTAAAAAACTATATAAATGTGGTATCACTGTCATCGTACTGACCGGAGAATAAAGAGAACAGGTCAGTTTTATCTCATAGGGAACACTGTAAAAACAAAACCGATAAAACTATATAAATATGGTATCACTGTAATCGTACTGACCCGGAGAATGAAGAGAACAGGTCAGTTTTATCTCGTAGAGAACACTGTAAAAACAAAACCGATAAAACTATATAAATATGGTATCACTGTAATCGTACTGACCTGGAGAATGAAGAGAACAGGTCAGTTTTATCTCATAGGGAACACTGTAAAAACAAAACCGATAAAACTATATAAATGTGGTATCACTGTAATCGTACTGACCTGGAGAAAGAAAAGAACAGATCAGTTTTATCTCATAGGGAACATTGTAAAAACAAAACCTATAAAACTATATAAATGTGATATCACTGTAATCGTACTGACCTAGAGAATGAAGAGAACAGGTCAGTTTTATCTCATAGGGAACACTGTAAAAACAAAACCTATAAAACTATATAAATGTGGTATCACTGTAATCGTACTGACCTGGAGAATGAAGAGAACAGGTCAGTTTTATCTCATAGGGAACACTGTAAAAACAAAACCCATAAAACTATATAAATGTGGTATCACTGTAATCGTACTGACCCGGAGAATGAAGAGAACAGGTCAGTTTTATCTCATAGGGAGCATTGTAAAAACAAAACCTATAAAACTATATAAATGTGGTATCACTGTAATCGTACTGACCCGGAGAATGAAGAGAACAGATCAGTTTTATCTCATAGGGAACACTGTAAAAACAAAACCCATAAAACTATATAAATGTGGTATCACTGTAATCGTACTGACCCAGAGAATGAAGAGAACAGATCAGTTTTATCTCATAGGGAACACTGTAAAAACAAAACCCATAAAACTATATAAATGTGGTATCACTGTAATCGTACTGACCCAGAGAATGAAGAGAACAGATCAGTTTTATCTCATAGGGAACGCTGTAAAAACAAAACCTATAAAACTATATAAATGTGGTATCACTGTAATCGTACTGACCCAGAGAATGAAGAGAACAGGTCAGTTTTATCTTCTAGGGAACACTGTAAAAACAAAACCCATAAAACTATATAAATGTGGTATCACTGTAATTGTACTGACCTGGAGAATGAAGAGAACAGGTCAGTTTTATCTCATAGGGAACACTGTAAAAACAAAACCTATAAAACTATATAAATGTGGTATCACTGTAATCGTACTGACCTGGAGAATGAAGAGAACAGGTCAGTTTTATCTCATAGGGAACACTGTAAAAACAAAACCCATAAAACTGTATAAATGTGGTATCACTGTAATCGTACTGACCTGGAGAATGAAGAGAACAGGTCAGTTTTATCTCATAGGGAACATTGTAAAAACAAAACCCATAAAACTATATAAATGTGGTATCACTGTAATCGTACTGACCTGGAGAATGAAGAGAACAGATCAGTTTTATCTCTTAGGGAACACTGTAAAAACAAAACCCATAAAACTATATAAATGTGGTATCACTGTAATCGTACTGACCCGGAGAATGAAGAGAACAGATCAGTTTTATCTCATAGGGAACGTTGTAAAAACAAAACCTAAAAAACTATATAAATGTGGTATCACTGTAATCGTACTGACCTGGAGAATGAAGAGAACAGATCAGTTTTATCTCATAGGGAACGTTGTAAAAACAAAACCTAAAAAACTATATAAATGTGGTATCACTGTCATCGTACTGACCGGAGAATAAAGAGAACAGGTCAGTTTTATCTCATAGGGAACACTGTAAAAACAAAACCGATAAAACTATATAAATATGGTATCACTGTAATCATACTGACCTGGAGAATGAAGAGAACAGGTCAGTTTTATCTCATAGGGAACACTGTAAAAACAAAACCGATAAAACTATATAAATGTGGTATCACTGTAATCGTACTGACCTGGAGAAAGAAAAGAACAGATCAGTTTTATCTCATAGGGAACATTGTAAAAACAAAACCTATAAAACTATATAAATGTGGTAACACTGTAATCGTACTGACCTAGAGAATGAAGAGAACAGGTCAGTTTTATCTCATAGGGAACACTGTAAAAACAAAACCCATAAAACTATATAAATGTGGTATCACTGTAATCGTACTGACCTGGAGAATGAAGAGAACAGGTCAGTTTTATCTCATAGGGAACACTGTAAAAACAAAACCTATAAAACTATATAAATGTGGTATCACTGTAATCGTACTGACCCAGAGAATGAAGAGAACAGGTCAGTTTTATCTTCTAGGGAACACTGTAAAAACAAAACCCATAAAACTATATAAATGTGGTATCACTGTAATTGTACTGACCTGGAGAATGAAGAGAACAGGTCAGTTTTATCTCATAGGGAACACTGTAAAAACAAAACCTATAAAACTATATAAATGTGGTATCACTGTAATCGTACTGACCTGGAGAATGAAGAGAACAGGTCAGTTTTATCTCATAGGGAACGCTGTAAAAACAAAACCTATAAAACTATATAAATGTGGTATCACTGTAATCGTACTGACCCAGAGAATGAAGAGAACAGGTCAGTTTCCGCTCACTGTACTGTGCCAGGATTATTGTTACATGTAATGAGCAGCAATGTGCGCTCCTGCCTGCATTTTACCAAAAAGTTAAATTAAAGTATAGTTAGTATTAAAGGAAATTCTGTCTCAGTAGATGACTTCCCCATGGCCTAAAGGAAGTCCTGGGGGCTAGCCACCTAGGTCTCTGCAAAACTGTCAGTGTGACCTCTGGATGTCATCCAGGACTATGTAGTCTTCTGTACCACCTGTGCCCAGAGCACTAAGGCCGGCAGGTCCTCCTCTGCCAGTGCCTGATGCACCATCTCAGCACATTGCTATGGGTTTTATGGATGTCACGTCTTCCTTGTCCTGCGGTTGGTATCTCTTACCCTTTCCTCCCTAATTCTTTCATGATCCCTTAATGCCATTACTCCAGTTCTACTCCTGTTGTTTTGGCCAAGGCAAAGGATTTTGGAAGTCGTCTGAAAGCATTAAAGGGGTTCTCTGGAAGTAATTTTTTGGCGGGTGCACATAGCCTGCCTTCATACCTCCCCTCCCCTGCAGCTCTGGACCTCTGTAATGCCTCCTGCAAGTCCATGTTCCAGTCCCAGTGGTGTCACGGTGGATGTAAGCACCCCGGGCAGTGGAATATGGACGTGTGGGAGGCAGAGCCGAGAAGCAGGTAAGTTTGCATCTTGTGAGGAAGGCTGGAGAACCCCTCTAAATCTTCTGCTTTTCTGAAGGGATTTGAACACGAGAAGAGATGGTGTCCGGGGGATGGGGTACTGTTACCATGGCGTATTGTGTGCGCCTCTGCTCACTTCTTCCTGACTTCCCTCCCTCACCGCTGCTGGGCTATGTCTGTCCCTGCCGGCTATCTCTGTCCCTGCCGGCTATCTCTGTCCCTTTCTGTCGGCTATCTCTGTCCCTGCCGGCTATCTCTGTCCCTTTCTGCCGGCTATCTCTGTCCCTTTCTGTCGGCTATCTCTGTCCCTTTCTGTCGGCTATCTCTGTCCCTTTCTGTCGGCTATCTCTGTCCCTTTCTGTCGGCTATCTCTGTCCCTTTCTGTCGGCTATCTCTGTCCCTTTCTGTCGGCTATCTCTGTCCCTTTCTGTCGGCTATCTCTGACCCTGTCGGCTATCTCTGTCCCTTTCTGTCGGCCTGCTCTTTCCGGCTCGCACTGGTCTTCACCAGCAAAGGCTGGCAACCTTGAGGTACTGTAGGTACCTTCCCCTGTCGGAGGGTGTCCTGCTGAGGTGTTCTGTATTGTCTGCCCATTGCCTGGATTGTGATTCTGGATTGCCTGACCTCGGCATTGACTCTTCGCTGCCTGCCCTGACCTGGGACCGTTAACTGCATGGACTCTGCCTGCCTTGACCTGTCCCTGACTACAGTTTTTGCTGTATCCCTCGGTGCTCAGCACCAGAGTCTCTTGACCCCTGTGGGTCAGCTGTCAATCATCCAGGAGGTGGCGGCCTGGGGCTTCCAGACCCTGTGTAAGGGTTAAGGCCAGGATTAACACCCTTAGGAGTAGCCCAAAAGATGACGCTCCACTGTGTAACCCCGAAGATCAGAAGGTCCACAGTAGAATGACAACAGAGCAGAAAATAATAAAAATGGTGGCTTGGTACTCAGAGATAGGCCGCCGCCCACTTTTAAACGCAACATGCCAGGCTTCCATTTTTTTTGATCGTTATTTTGATGTTTTTAGGAAATTTTGGCCAGTGCTCTTCATCTGCTTCTTTATTTTAACCACCTGACTGTTTTGCCCAAGTCCAGCTCTGGCAGTGTGAAAAGTGGCTAACTGGAGGGAGGCTGCATTAGATGGTGATATCTCCTCAATGGTAGAAACATGCAACTGGTCTTGTCTAATAGCTGACAGTCCAGGCTTTCATACAGCTAAAGTCCAAGAAACAGAGGAGAAATCACTGTTAGAAATCAAGTCGGGAATAATCACGTTTTTACTTTCATTTTCATCTGTGTTCACAGCATCCCGATTTCTATCAGTGATGTCTTTCTCTGTCCTGAACATCTTGCTGCTGTTTTGGTATTTTCTGAAAGCTTGGATTGTCTGCTTTCAAAGAAGTTGCATGTTTCTATCTGCTACCATTTAGGAGGTAGCAGCATCTAAAGCAGCCCTCCCCCTCCAGTTAGCGACTCTTCCCTCTGCTGGAGCTCCACTTTGGCAAAACAGTCAGGGGGTTAAGTTCTGGTTGACACGCTGTTTCCACATACATTGCTGTAACACCCACTGCTCCCATGCTTCATGTCATCACCGTTCCACTCTTGTGTGTGATGTCATCATTGGTCCCTCTTTCACTCGAGATCTCATCACTTCACTCTGTCTCTCATTTGTGATGTCACTTGTGTTATGTCATCATTCCCCGTCGATAAGGGCTGATGAAAAGGGGAGGGGTAACACTCAGCTACCAATCAAATTCCAGTTCTTATTTCTTTAGAAAATGGAAGCAGTGATCTGATTGGCTCCCATTTTGAGCTCCTCCCTTTTCTCAGTCCTTCAGTATAGTGTATACATCCTGTGTGTGGGGGGTGTTGGGATCATTATAGGGATTCTCTTGTGACCGTGTGTCCACATCTCTGTCCAGCAGGTCCTGCTACTGCCGAGGATCTGTGTGACCTCAGTCCGGACGGAGAGTGGAGGTGAGAGACACATCATCATATCCCCCCCACCTATAGACCCAGGTTCATTGTCCCCTGACATCCACCGTCCATGTGTCTGCCTGGTGCACTCTGTTCTCCAACGATGTCACTTTTCAGTACTCTTCTTAGGAGAGAACTTTTGGTTCTTTTCAGGAGGATCCTCCCAGTAACGAAAAACATCATAAGTCTCGTAGGTGGTGACCCCTCTGTGATGTGGGGTTCATATATGACTGCCTTATATACCTGGACCTGCAGAGTGAGTATACGGGCTTATGCGTGCAGTCATATTTAGCATATTTAGGATGGATATATTACTGACACATCCATTTTTATTTGTCCGCATACCTCACCACACTACCTGGTCTTGTCCGTATTTACCGATGGGAATCCGAAATAAAGGAGTGTGCATGGAAAGTACGAGGTGTGTGGACACTGATGTAGATGGTTATACTCTTGTGTAGACCAGTATCTCCCTATGATCAGGTCTCAGCACTGGTCTGTATACTGGAGATACGATGTGTGTGGACACTGATATAGATGGTGCCTCTCTTGTGTAGACCAGTATCCTCCTATGATTAGATCTCAGCACTGGTCTGTATACTGGAGGTACGATGTATGTGGACACTGATGTAGATGGTTATACTCTTGTGTAGACCAGTATCTCCCTATGATCAGGTCTCAGCACTGGTCTGTATACTGGAGGTACGATGTATGTGGACACTGATGTAGATGGTTATACTCTTGTGTAGACCAGTATCTCCCTATGATCAGGTCTCAGCACTGGTCTGTATACTGGAGGTACGATGTATGTGGACACTGATGTAGATGGTCCCTCTCTTATGTAGACCAGTATCCTCCTATGATCAGGTCTCAGCACTGGTCTGTATACTAGAGGTACGATGTATGTGGACACTGATGTAGATGGTCCCTCTCTTATGTAGACCAGTATCCTCCTATGATCAGGTCTCAGCACTGGTCTGTATACTGGAGGTACGATGTATGTGGACACTGATGTAGATGGTCCCTCTCTTATGTAGACCAGTATCCTCCTATGATCAGGTCTCAGCACTGGTCTGTATACTGGAGATACGATGTATGTGGACACTGATATAGATGGTCCCTCTCTTATGTAGACCAGTATCCTCCTATGATCAGGTCTCAGCACTGGTCTGTATACTGGAGGTACGATGTATGTGGACACTGATGTAGATGGTCCCTCTCTTATGTAGACCAGTATCCTCCTATGATCAGGTCTCAGCACTGGTCTGTATACTGGAGGTACGATGTATGTGGACACTGATGTAGATGGTCCCTCTCTTATGTAGACCAGTATCCTCCTATGATCAGGTCTCAGCACTGGTCTGTATACTGGAGGTACGATGTATGTGGACACTGATGTAGATGGTCCCTCTCTTATGTAGACCAGTATCCTCCTATGATCAGAGCTCAGCACTGGTCTGTATACTGGAGGTACGATGTATGTGGACACTGATATAGATGGTGCCTCTCTTATGTAGACCAGTATCCCCCTATGATCAGATCTCAGCACTGGTCTGTATACTGGAGGTACGATGTATGTGGACACTGATATAGATGGTCCCTCTCTTATGTAGACCAGTATCCTCCTATGATCAGATCTCAGCACTGGTCTGTATACTGGAGATACAATGTATGTGGACACTGATGTAGATGGTGCCTCTCTTATGTAGACCAGTATCCTCCTATGATCAGATCTCAGCACTGGTCTGTATACTGGAGATACGATGTATGTGGACACTGATATAGATGGTGCCTCTCTTATGTAGACCAGTATCCTCCTATGATCAGGTCTCAGCACTGGTCTGTATACTGGAGGTACGATGTATGTGGACACTGATGTAGATGGTCCCTCTCTTGTGTAGACCAGTATCCTCCTATGATCAGGTCTCTAGCACTGGTCTGTATACTGGAGGTACGATGTATGTGGACACTGATGTAGATGGTGCCTCTCTTATGTAGACCAGTATCCTCCTATGATCAGATCTCAGCACTGGTCTATATACTGGAGGTACGATGTATGTGGACACTGATGTAGATGGTGCCTCTCTTATGTAGACCAGTATCCTCCTATGATCAGGTCTCAGCACTGGTCTGTATACTGGAGGTACGATGTGTGTGGACACTATGTAGATGGTCCCTCTCTTATGTAGACCAGTATCCCTCCTATGATCAGGTCTCAGCACTGGTCTGTATACTGGGGTACGATGTATGTGGACACTGATGTAGATGGTCCCTCTCTTTATGTAGACCAGTATCCTCCTATGATCAGGTCTCAGCACTGGTCTGTGTACTGGAGGTACGATGTATGTGGACACTGATGTAGATGGTCCCTCTCTTATGTAGACCAGTATCCTCCTATGATCAGATCTCAGCACTGGTCTGTATACTGGAGGTACGATGTATGTGGACATGATGTAGATCGGTGCCTTTCTTATGTAGACCAGTTATCCTCCTATGATCAGGTCTCAGCACTGGTCTGTAATACTGGAGGTACGATGTATGTGGACACTGATATAGATGGTGCCTCTCTTATGTAGACCAGTATCCTCCTATGATCAGGTCTCAGCACTGGTCTGTATACTGGAGGTACGATGTATGTGGACACTGATGTAGATGGTGGCTCTCTTATGTAGACCAGTATCCTCCTATGATCAGGTCTCAGCACTGGTCTGTATACTGGAGGTACGATGTATGTGGACACTGATATAGATGGTGCCTTTCTTATGTAGACCAGTATCCTCCTATGATCAGATCTCAGCACTGGTCTGTATACTGGAGGTACGATGTATGTGGACACTGATGTAGATGGTCCCTCTCTTATGTAGACCAGTATCCTCCTATGATCAGGTCTCAGCACTGGTCTGTGTACTGGAGGTACGATGTATGTGGACACTGATGTAGATGGTCCC